>CM069444.1:75861831-75920648 GCA_035610835.1 Ophiura sarsii
GATCGGTCCCTTTCCACTCCTCATAATCACCCACAGTATCTAACTCCGACTCTGCAACACTTGTTCCAACCCCAGAGTCCTCGCTATAGTAACTTCCCTCGCTATCAGCATAGCCAACTCTACCTGAACCGTCAGCCGGTCTAACATTTGTTTCCGACCCAAACATGCCATCACCAACCTCACTTCTATTCTCCACCGTCCTCCAATATTCGGTTTCACCGCTTGAATATACACCAGAACTCCCAGTCTCGTCAAAGCTACCCATCTTGTCAGCACCTCTACCGTTAGCGGCCACCACATCATCAACAGGATCCACTCCGTGTCGACCTCCACTTCCGCCACCATCACATCCACGTCGACCTCCACCAACATCACTTCTACGTCCACCAACATTACCACCAAGTAGACATCCACCTCCACCACCATCATCTCTTCTACCAAAGCCTCCATGTCGATCTCCACCAACACTCTCCACATCACCTCCACCACCACCTTTTCCTTCCATATCACCTCCACCACCTCCACCACCACCTCCTTCCACCTCACCTCCACTACCACCACCACCACGTCCTTCCACATCACCTCCACCACCACCACCACGTCCTTCCATCTGCCCTCTTCCCGGTCCAGTACTACTATCTGTCAGTCTCCCGTCTATCTGCATTCGCAATTGGCCTTCCATCTTCCTCTGATCTTCTGTCAGTCTGCCCTCTCCTTCCGGTCCAGTTCTTCTATTCATCTGTCCTCCCATCAACAAACCAGCATCCTCCGTCAGAAAATTTCAAACACCAAATTTCACCAACAATTGTTCACCTCCAAAGCAATTAAGCTACCAACTCCAACATCCGTCAAAATTTGAAGTCCAAAGTTATCAAGTCGTCACAAATTTTGAGAATCCCACATCTGACACCACTTGTCGCGGGGCGACGAGCTGTTGTTAAGCGTGTGTGTTGTGTCGACGTGTTTGTCGATCTGACACCACCTATTTTCTTGGGCAACAGGGATACATAGGAACCTGGTTTTAATTTGGCAAGGCCTGGGTAAGTTGGGTAAGTCTCCCTTCCACTGACGACAATACACAACGTCGGACAACTTTGTTTTTGTTTCACTTTATACAATATTTATTTATTCACCACTACTACGCCGACCACCAACAATCACCATTAACAGCAGATACAACAAGAAAACCTTGACTAGACTATAAGCAACAATCTCTACTCCAAAACACTACTCCAAAAAGCTCTGGTTCAAAAGCTTTACTCCAAAACTGTACTCCAAAAAAACCTTTACTCCACAAACTTGTAACGCTTCGGGGTTTATCTTACTCCTCAAGTAAAACTCCTACAAGATAGTCTGCTCCACAACCGTTACTACTTCTCAAACAAACTCCTCGGAAAACACTTCAAAATTTAGTCTGTCGCACAATATCCACTCTCTTCCGCTTGCATCAAAAATCCAAATCGCAATCAGGCAATGTTCTGCCGTGCGTGCACGTCAGAAGGAAGGAAGTCAACGCACGCGCGTCGATTGGCCTAATCGCTAATTGATTGAAAATAAAAGTACTGGCTGCTATCCCGTCATGCTCTAATTAATGCAGTAATATGCAGTAATGCCAAAAATACAAGAAGAGTCCTTAAAACAAGTAGCTCGCCCATTTTGGGTAATTAATTGAACTATGAATTTTGCAATCCCGTTACACAAACAAAGGTAGCGCTGGTGATCTGGCTACTCCGCGTGTGCGTGTGGTGGAGGAGACCCAAGAAGGGTTAGAGTTTTGTGTTTTATTTTACTCTTTCTTTAAAGAAGAGGCTTCTTTAGGTGAATAACTTCCCCAAAATCAATCGTCAACCTTTCTCAGACCACCCACCGCGAGCCGCGCCGCGTCGTGCCGGCAGATATGCTTAGAAATTTACATGCATATTCATATATGTAAATAAAATCGGAAGTATCTGGCTTTATTAACAATTTTATACGAATATTGACATGTCGGATCGATTACCTTTCTTTCAAAATAATCGACTCATACTTTTTTGGACCCAATAAGTTTTGGGACATGCTGTAGTCCTACATTTCCACATAAACGTCCTCGAACTGTGGGCCATCTTTTTGGTAGTCAGACGATGGACCCGCCTCTTCAAGGGGCAGGTCTCGTCGGTTCGTTGCGACAACATTACGATGGTAACTTACTTGAACAAGGAGGGTGGCACCAGTAGTCCCACTCTTTGCGGGGAGTCACACTTCCCGGGAGTAGAGCACTTCATGGCGGACTCCCTCTCGAGGGAGGGGCGGCAGTCGAGCACACCATCGAAAATAAGAGGGTCGTCGGTGGAATGGCACCTCCCACCAAGTGTGTGTCGGTTAATCTTCCAGAGAGTCGATCGTCCTCACGTGGACCTATTCCAAGGCGTACTACTCTTGGAGTCACGACCCCAAAGCGCTAGAGCAGGATGCTCTAAGTGCCAGTGGCGTAGATAGGATATTCATATTTGGGGGGGGGGGGCGAGTAATGAAAATTAACCGACAAGATTTTTGTGAGTCAATAAATGCGCGCGTAGCGCACGAACATTTTCGACTTTACACCTATTTTTTGCACGATTGAGGTACATTTTGGCTCTAAACAAGCTTGTACCAAAGAATATTGCATTTTGGGAAGACATACGGTATGCGACATTTGAAATTTTTTCATCTGTGTACGTTTGCCCCAAAATCAATCGTCAACCTTTCTGACGTACCACCCACCGCGAGCCGCGCCGCGTCGTGCCGGCAGATATGCTTAGAAATTTACATGCATATTCATATATGTAAATAAAATCGGAAGTCCGATTTTATTTTGCTCTCGATTTTGTTACCTTTGAAACCAGTCCCCAAGAGGAGTCCGCGCTATATCTACCTTGGAATTATCTGGCTTTAGTAACAATTTTATACGAATATTGACATGTCGGATCGATTACCTTTCTTTCAAAAATAATCGACTCATACTTTTTTGGACCCAATAAGTTTTGGGACATGCTGTAGTCCTACATTTCCACATAAACGTCCTCGAACTGTGGGCCATCTTTTTGGTAGTCAGACGATGGACCCGCCTCTTCAAGGGGCAGGTCTCGTCGGTTCGTTGCGACAACATTACGATGGTAACTTACTTGAACAAGGACGGTGGCACCAGTAGTCCCACTCTTTGCGGGGAGTCACACTTTCCGGGAGTAGAGCCCTTCATGGTGGACTCCCTCTCGAGGGAGGGGCGGCAGTCGAGCACACCATCGAAAATAAGAGGGTCGTCGGTGGAATGGCACCTCCCACCAAGTGTGTGTCGGTTAATCTTCCAGAGAGTCGATCGTCCTCACGTGGACCTATTCCAAGGCGTACTACTCTTGGAGTCACGACCCCAAAGCGCTAGAGCAGGATGCTCTAAGTGCCAGTGGCGTAGATAGGATATTCATATTGGGGAGGGGGGCGATAAATGAAAATCAACCGACAAGATTTTTGTGAGTCAATAAATGCGCGCTTAGCGCACGAAAATTTCTGCTAACTGCTAAGATCGCCCCCCCCCCCCACCCCCAATATTGACGTCGTGTCGGTTGAGATTGGCGCTGTCGGTCATTTGACCACAGGGATCATGGAATTATGATGGTCAAAAGTACACAGATGAAAAAAATATGTCCCCCAAATGCTACAAGCTTGTTTAGAGCCAAAATGTACCTCGATCGTGCCAAAAAATGGGTGTAAAGTCGAAAAGTTTCGCGCATTTCTTGACTCAAAAAAGTATTGTCGGTTCATTTTCATTTCTCGCACCAATATGAATAACATAGCTACGCCACTGGTTTGACGATCCGTTTTGTTTTAAAAAATCGCGGCAATCGAAGGCCACTGTGTCGATGACGTCATGGTTATTGGTGTTCCAATCTGCGCAAGTGCATTGTATAACTATGACTTCATCGACACCGGGACTTTCGATTGCCGCGAATTTTAAAAAATGCATGTTGAGAGATAGCACTGTTTTCTAAGTTTTTGTGATAAGTATGACGTTTTGCTCTATATAACTACGCGATTTGGGCTCGATAATTATTTTTCTAAGATGCGGGACACCCCCTTTAAGCAAATCTAAGTTGGTTTGAATCCAGATTAACAAAATAGTTTCATACCAGTAAAGTAAAAGTAAAGTAAAGACTAATGCCGAGCTAAGCTCGCGCGCGGAGTGCCCATCTCTCTTTCATTAGCGTTTGGGCCAGACTTCCCCATGTAATACCGTATTTGGCTGTGGGTGGTTCGCCAATCCTCCCGCACAGCGAATCTGTTTTACTTCCCAACATGAATAAATAATGCCGGTACCCAATTATACACCTTCATATCAGTACCAAGATTTATTTTTACCAATCATAACACAAAGATATATATATTAAATTTAGAAGAATCTATAATAATTTACGTGATATTCGTACAGATATTTACAATACACTCTTAGAAGGTCAGGATCATATATGAGACGAAAAGGATCAATTTTGATCCAGAAGCGGTATCACATATGAGCTTACCCTTTCCGGATCAAAGTGATCCGACAAGCAGGATCAAAAAGTTTGATCCGAAAAGGGATCAAATATTTCTGTCAAATGATACTGAAACGGATCAAAATAATGGGGGGGGGGGGGGGGGGGGGGGGGGCGAGAAATGAAAATTAACCGACAAGATTTTTGTGAGTCAATAAATGCGCGCGTAGCGCACGAACATTTTCGACTTTACACCTATTTTTTGCACGATTGAGGTACATTTTGGCTCTAAACAAGCTTGTACCAAAGAATATTGCATTTTGGGAAGACATACGGTATGCGACATTTGAAATTTTTTCATCTGTGTACGTTTGCCCCAAAATCAATCGTCAACCTTTCTGACGTACCACCCACCGCGAGCCGCGCCGCGTCGTGCCGGCAGATATGCTTAGAAATTTACATGCATATTCATATATGTAAATAAAATCGGAAGTCCGATTTTATTTTGCTCTCGATTTTGTTACCTTTGAAACCAGTCCCCAAGAGGAGTCCGCGCTATATCTACCTTGGAATTATCTGGCTTTAGTAACAATTTTATACGAATATTGACATGTCGGATCGATTACCTTTCTTTCAAAAATAATCGACTCATACTTTTTTGGACCCAATAAGTTTTGGGACATGCTGTAGTCCTACATTTCCACATAAACGTCCTCGAACTGTGGGCCATCTTTTTGGTAGTCAGACGATGGACCCGCCTCTTCAAGGGGCAGGTCTCGTCGGTTCGTTGCGACAACATTACGATGGTAACTTACTTGAACAAGGACGGTGGCACCAGTAGTCCCACTCTTTGCGGGGAGTCACACTTTCCGGGAGTAGAGCCCTTCATGGTGGACTCCCTCTCGAGGGAGGGGCGGCAGTCGAGCACACCATCGAAAATAAGAGGGTCGTCGGTGGAATGGCACCTCCCACCAAGTGTGTGTCGGTTAATCTTCCAGAGAGTCGATCGTCCTCACGTGGACCTATTCCAAGGCGTACTACTCTTGGAGTCACGACCCCAAAGCGCTAGAGCAGGATGCTCTAAGTGCCAGTGGCGTAGATAGGATATTCATATTGGGGAGGGGGGCGAGAAATGAAAATCAACCGACAAGATTTTTGTGAGTCAATAAATGCGCGCTTAGCGCACGAAAATTTCTGCTAACTGCTAAGATCGCCCCCCCCCCCCCCCCCCCCACCCCCAATATTGACGTCGTGTCGGTTGAGATTGGCGCTGTCGGTCATTTGACCACAGGGATCATGGAATTATGATGGTCAAAAGTACACAGATGAAAAAAATATGTCCCCCAAGTGCTACAAGCTTGTTTAGAGCCAAAATGTACCTCGATCGTGCCAAAAAATGGGTGTAAAGTCGAAAAGTTTCGCGCATTTCTTGACTCAAAAAGTATTGTCGGTTCATTTTCATTTCTCGCACCAATATGAATAACATAGCTACGCCACTGGTTTGACGATCCGTTTTGTTTTAAAAAATCGCGGCAATCGAAGGCCACTGTGTCGATGACGTCATGGTTATTGGTGTTCCAATCTGCGCAAGTGCATTGTATAACTATGACTTCATCGACACCGGGACTTTCGATTGCCGCGAATTTTAAAAAATGCATGTTGAGAGATAGCACTGTTTTCTAAGTTTTTGTGATAAGTATGACGTTTTGCTCTATATAACTACGCGATTTGGGCTCGATAATTATTTTTCTAAGATGCGGGACACCCCCTTTAAGCAAATCTAAGTTGGTTTGAATCCAGATTAACAAAATAGTTTCATACCAGTAAAGTAAAAGTAAAGTAAAGACTAATGCCGAGCTAAGCTCGCGCGCGGAGTGCCCATCTCTCTTTCATTAGCGTTTGGGCCAGACTTCCCCATGTAATACCGTATTTGGCTGTGGGTGGTTCGCCAATCCTCCCGCACAGCGAATCTGTTTTACTTCCCAACATGAATAAATAATGCCGGTACCCAATTATACACCTTCATATCAGTACCAAGATTTATTTTTACCAATCATAACACAAAGATATATATATTAAATTTAGAAGAATCTATAATAATTTACGTGATATTCGTACAGATATTTACAATACACTCTTAGAAGGTCAGGATCATATATGAGACGAAAAGGATCAATTTTGATCCAGAAGCGGTATCACATATGAGCTTACCCTTTCCGGATCAAAGTGATCCGACAAGCAGGATCAAAAAGTTTGATCCGAAAAGGGATCAAATATTTCTGTCAAATGATACTGAAACGGATCAAAATAATGATCCTGCTTGTCGGATCACTTTGATCCGGAAAGGGTAAGCTCATATGTGATACCGCTTCTGGATCAAAATTGATCCTTTTCGTCTCATATTTGATCCTGACCTTCTAAGAGACCCACTGCAGACTATATATCGAGTGCAGTAAGCTTACTACATCGTGTAGGCGTAGTACATCGCAGTGATCGTGACATTTTGTGAGGAGCATTTTGACCGAAAATCGTACTGATGGCACTGGTCAGGTACAAGAAATTTGTTCACAAGAATAGAGCATGTTCAAACATAAAAAATAAAACTACTTTACCGACAAAATCATGTAACATTTTACAGATTAGACTGGATAACTTACCGCGGTATTTCACCCTTGTTTCAATGGCGACCGAATTCAAAAGATCGTCTGCTTGTCGTCTATCGGTTTGCGAAAGAGTGACGTCAGTCACCTATTGACCAATGAACTTTTTCATCGAATTGATCCGGAAATCAGATCAAAGTTGATCAAGGTGAATTTGATCCGTTTGTTGATATCAATCTGGAAACGGATCAAAACGATCCGAAAACGGATCAAAACGATCCGAAAATGATCCTTAAAGGATCAAAACAAAGTGAGCCGGAAATCTACTCATGTATTTGATCCTGACCTTCTAAGAGTGTAGACATTTTGATTAGCAACCTAATAATGGTTGTATCCAAATTACAATGAATTATGAAAGCAATAAAGATATAATTATTACCATACATAACGCAACGATAAACTGTTGATTATATCATGACGTAATAATATTTGTGAAGGTTTACCTAAGAGTTTCTGAATCTTGTTGTTAACATATTGTTGATAAGTTGTGTTGTATCCAAATCAACCAATTAATAACACAATGATATAAACATTATAACACATTGCAATACTTGTGAAGGTATTACCAAAGTAGGTTCTAAAGGATGGTTTATGTGGAGGTTTCATTATACTGATCCAGTGTTTAGTTCTGACAACTTTTGGACAAAAACTGTATTACTTTTATCAACATGGTTATAACAATCGTCGCCACGATACGGTTTTTAGAGTTTTGAATTTTAAAAAAAGTAGATGAAGACCTGAGTCCATTGCTATTTTGAGATACAGGCATTTAAAGTTTTTTAAATACATGTATTGTAGAAAATGACCAAAAGGTGTTATAGTAATGAAAATTGACAACGTTGTAAGTTATAGTCTAGCTGAGCATTCACACGATATATGATTTTTTTACAATCTATCAATTTATTGATTTTGGACTTCGGTCTTTCTTGCGCTCAGTTTGGAGCCATAGGTTTATACAGGGTTTCTATAAATGGGTAGTTGGCTGAGAATTATTTTCAAATCAATTATAATGCCATGATCATAATGATTTTAGCAACATATATTGTTTATTGACATGTTATGATGTAATAATAAAAGAATCTTACAAAATGTTCAACATTTTTTGTATCATGTGAATGCTAAGACTATAACCTATAATATTGTCAATTTTCATTACAATAGCACCTTTTGGTCATTTTCTACAATTATTTAAAAAACTTTAAATGCCTGTATCTCGATAAAGACTTAGATCTTCGTGCGCTCACATTCGTGATAGTGCAAAACTTGACCCCTGAAAAATATATTTCAACACTTCATGAAATGATCGACAATTTTCGAGCATTTGTAATGTTTATGCAATCATAATTGTAGCCTATGGAACATGTGGAATGAATGAAGAGTATGTTGAATTTGAGTGACCTATTATATAGTATTATTCAACTGTATTTGGTGGTAGCATTTTTGTTGAAAGTGATAATCGTGACTTACATGTATATAGAACACAAATTAGACGTCTACCAAGCTTTTCACATGAAAATCATGATTTAAGATAGCCTTTATTTTGTATGCAAATTAGATGGTCGGAACATCAAAATTATTTTAGGAAATTTGATTTAAGAAAGCAGTATACTTAAATTGTTCCAAACACTCTGTTTCAATAATGCCGTACCGTATCATCTCTCTAAATGGTCATGTCCTCGTTTTTGAGTGTGGTTGCTTGCTTATATAACAGTATACTAGTAAATGCCTCTTTTCAACAACAAAAACCTGCAGCTACCTGCAAGTTTAAATATGTACCTTACAGTGTTTTAAAGACCAGGACGTATGAATCATGATATCGAACATTAATTTAAATATTCCAATATAGAAGTGGCCACTTAATCACATTTCTTGGTTAGAGTATGAGTGCGCTTGGATTATCAAATCAATGCTTGCTAAAACATATCGTATACACTGCTTCTAAAGTGTCCACCACAGATTTGATCACTGTTGCCACGGCATGGATAATGACATTCATCTTCGGATGCTGCCATCCCGTATTTATCGTAATCTACGCCATCATTACCACAGAAACACTGTGTGTAATACTGTACGGCAGCGTATCGTGCTCCCAGTGACTTGCAGTGTTCGAAACACATTTCGAGGGTCATCTGATCGGACTGCAAATGATTGGATAGCGCACGGGACCATTCATCCACATAGCATCCGACATAAACGGGATTGTCATTAGCTGTATAAGGATAAACAATGAAATAAAATAGCAAATGATAAAAAATGGACTTTAGCAATAGCGTATCCAGGAAAGGTAACAGGAGTATAATCCGAACACAAAGCGAGTGTGCACATTAAAATTCTAACTTAAACAACTTCCACAACAAGTTGGTGGGGTCCAAGGGCTCACCTTTAGCTCCTGGATTTTAGTCATTTTGAAGATAAAAATTCAGTATTCTGAACAGTAGTGGAAAAGATGTGCTTTCAATGGAAAATGGGTACGTTAGGTCCCAGATCTGGCACTGTCGGTTCATTTGACAAAGGGAATCAAAGAATTATGACCGCAAGATTGCAATTTTTCCCGCTCTATGAGCGCATGTGGCCCATGTGGTCCCACTGTGCATAATATCGAGTGGTTAACATCGCTGCACAGCTGCAACAACACCGTCTATTTCCGTGAAGTCGGTTGAATGTGTTTCTGACATACCCACTTGCTAGTCATAATACATGTAATATGAAAAGCAGTATATCTTACCACACGTTGGTGCTACATCATTGAAAGACCCGTTACTCTGGCACATAAGTGGATTAGTCCCTGATAATGTAAATTCTGGATCACATGTGAATCCGAGAGTTGCACCAACAGCGAACATCTCGTCATCTGAGTCAAGTGCACCGTTCATGGGCGCCGCTATTGCAGCGCACTTGATTGCTCCTGTAACATACACAACAAATGTGAGTATTAACACTCTTTATCATCAGCGATTGGATAAGTAAATGTGAGATTAAAATAAGTTATCTCAAACGAATTGTCATTCATTATGTTGTATACAACTTAATCTGTAAAAACTAGCTCAAGAGATTACGGAACTCGCACCTCAAATTATTGTATTGCACTGCAGTGCTCTCTCCGCTGCAATACACGCGAAGAATTACTTTAACGCATTTATATAATCGAACTAAATACCAATATTTCAATATGTTGGGTGCTGAATGGTGATAATGGCAATAGCTATTGCGTTTACCTTCATTACATTGTGGTCCTATCCATCCTTCAGTGCAACGACAGACATAACCGAGCTCGTTGTCGGAATTCACACACTTTGCTCCGTTACGACACGGAGGATCATCTCGATCACATGGTACTAAAAAGAACAAATCGTATACACTGCTTCTAAAGTGTCCACCACAGATTTGATCACTGTTGCCACGGCATGGATAATGACATTCATCTTCGGATCCTGCCATCCCGTATTTATCGTAATCTACGCCATCTTTACCACAGAAACACTGTGTGTAATACTGTACGGCAGCGTATCGTGCTCCCAGTGACTTGCAGTGTTCGAAACACATTTCGAGGGTCATCTGATCGGACTGCAAATGATTGGATAGCGCACGGGACCAGTCATCCACATAGCATCCGAGATAAATGGGATTGTCATTAGCTGTATATAAGGATAAACAATGAAATAAAATAGCAAATGATAAATAATGGACTTTAGCAATGGCGTATCCAGGACTGTTTTGATGGGAGAAGGGCAGTATTTTGTATCCCTATGAGTGGAGGGTAGGGTCCTGGTGCAACCTTAAGGCTCCTGGTGCCACCTTAAGGCCCCTGGTGGGATTCAGGGGCTTCGCCCGGGACGTTCCTGGGTTAGCTGAATCCATAATTTCGCCGGTTCTCACATGCCTACTAGTTAAAGCAACCAATGATTCCTTCATAGGTAGGTAACAGGAGTATAATCCGAACACAAAGTGAGTGTGCACATTAAAATTCTAACTTAAACAACTTCCACAACAAGTTGGTGGGGTCCAAGGGCTCACCTTAGCTCCTGGATTTTAGTCATTTTGAAGATAAAAATTCAGTATTCTGAACAGTAGTGGAAAAGGTGTGCTTTCAATGGGAAATGGGTACGTTAGGTCCCAGATCTGGCACTGTCGGTTCATTTGACAAAGGGAATCAAAGAATTATGACCGCAAGATTGCAATTTTCCCGCTCTATGAGCGCATGTGGCCCATGTGGTCCCCCTGTGCATAATATCGAGTGGTTAACCTCGCTGCACAGCTGCAACAACACCGTCTATTTCCGTGAAGTCGGTTGAATGTGTTTCTGACATACCCACTTGCTAGTCATAATACATGTAATATGAAAAGCAGTATATCTTACCACACGTTGGTGCTACATCATTGAAAGCCCCGTTACTCTGGCACATAATTGGATTAGTCCCTGATAATGTAAATTCTGGATCACATGTGAATCCGAGAGTTGCACCAACAGCGAACATCTCGTCATCTGAGTCAAGTGCACCGTTCATGGGCGCCGCTATTGCAGCGCACTTGATTGCTTCTGTAACATACACAACAAATGTGAGTATTAACACTCTTTACCATCAGCGATTGGATAAGTAAATGTGAGATTAAAATTAGTTATCTCAAACGAATGGTCATTCATTATGTTGTATACAACTTAATCTTTAAAAACTTGCTCAAGAGATTACGGAACTCGCACCTCAAATTATTGTATTGCACTGCAGTGCTCTCTCCGCTGCAATACACGCGAAGAATTACTTTTCGCATTTATATAATCGAACTAAATACCAATATTTCAATATGTTGGGTGCTGAATGGTGATAATGGCAATAGCTATTGCGTTTACCTTCAATACATTGTGGTCCTATCCATCCTTCAGTGCAACGACAGACATAACCGAGTTCATTGTCGGAATTCACACACTCTGCTCCGTTATGACACGGAGGATCATCTCGATCACAAGGTACTAAAAAGAACAAATCGTATACACTGCTTCTAAAGTGTCCACCACAGATTTGATCACTGTTGCCACGGCATGGATAATGACATTCATCTTCGGATGCTGCCATCCCGTATTTATCGTAATCTACGCCATCATTACCACAGAAACACTGTGTGTAATACTGTACGGCAGCGTATCGTGCTCCCAGTGACTTGCAGTGTTCGAAACACATTTCGAGGGTCATCTGATCGGACTGCAAATGATTGGATAGCGCACGGGACCAGTCATCCACATAGCATCCGACATAAACGGGATTGTCATTAGCTGTATAAGGATAAACAATGAAATAAAATAGCAAATGATAAATAATGGACTTTAGCAATAGCGTATCCAGGACTGTTTTGATGGGAGTAGGGCAGTATTTTGTATCCCTTTGAATGGAGGGTAGGGTCCTGGGCCCCCTTAAGGCCCCTGGTGGGATTCAAAGGCTTCGCCCCGGGAAGTTCCTGGGTTAGCTGAATCCATAATTTCGCCGGTTCTCACATGCCTACTAGTTAAAGCAAACAATGATTCCTTCACAGGTAGGTAACAGGAGTATAATCCGAACACAAAGCGAGTGTGCACATTAAAATTCTAACTTAAACAACTTCCACAACAAGTTGGTGGGGTCCAAGGGCTCACCTTTAGCTCCTGGATTTTAGTCATTTTGAAGATAAAAATTCAGTATTCTGAACAGTAGTGGAAAAGATGTGCTTTCAATGGAAAATGGGTACGTTAGGTCCCAGATCTGGCACTGTCGGTTCATTTGACAAAGGGAATCAAAGAATTATGACCGCAAGATTGCAATTTTCCCCCCTCTATGAGCGCATGTGGCCCATGTGGTCCCACTGTGCATAATATCGAGTGGTTAACATCGCTGCACAGCTGCAACAACACCGTCTATTTCCGTGAAGTCGGTTGAATGTGTTTTTGACATTCCCACTTGCTAGTCATAATACATGTAATATGAACAGCAGTATATCTTACCACACGTTGGTGCTACACCATTGAAAGACCCGTTACTCTGGCACATAAGTGGATTAGTCCCTGATAATGTATATTCTGGATCACATGTGAATCCGAGAGTTGCACCAACAGCGAACATCTCGTCATCTGAGTCAAGTGCACCGTTCATGGGCGCCGCTATTGCAGCGCACTTGATTGCTCCTGTAACATACACAACAAATGTGAGTATTAACACTCTTTACCATCAGCGATTGGATAAGTAAATGTGAGATTAAAATAAGTTATCTCAAACGAATTGTCATTCATTATGTTGTATACAACTTAATCTTTAAAAACTTGCTCAAGAGATTACGGAACTCGCACCTCAAATTATTGTATTGCACTGCAGTGCTCTCTCCGCTGCAATACACGCGAAGAATTACTTTTCGCATTTATATAATCGAACTAAATACCAATATTTCAATATGTTGGGTGCTGAATGGTGATAATGGCAATAGCTATTGCGTTTACCTTCAATACATTGTGGTCCTATCCATCCTTCAGTGCAACGACAGACATAACCGAGTTCATTGTCGGAATTCACACACTCTGCTCCGTTATGACACGGAGGATCATCTCGATCACATGGTACTAAGAACAAATCGTATACACTACTTCTAAAGTGTCCACCACAGATTTGATCACTGTTGCCACGGCATGGATAATGACATTCATCTTCGGATGCTGCCATCCCGTATTTATCGTAATCTACGCCATCATTACCACAGAAACACTGTGTGTAATACTGTACGGCAGCGTAACGTGCTCCCAGTGACTTGCAGTGTTCGAAACACATTTCAAGGGTCATCTGATCGGACTGCAATTGATTGGATAGCGCACGGGACCAGTCATCCACATAGCATCCGACATAAACGGGATTGTCATTAGCTGTATAAGGATAAACAATGAAATAAAATAGCAAATGATAAAAAATGGACTTTAGCAATAGCGTATCCAGGACTGTTTTGATGGGAGTAGGGCAGTATTTTGTATCCTTATGAGTGGAGGGTAGGGTCCTGGGCCCCCTTAAGGCCCCTGGTGGGATTCAAAGGCTTCGCCCCAGGAAGTTCCTGGGTTAGCTGAATCCATAATTTCGCCGGTTTTCACATGCCTACTAGTTAAAGCAAACAATGATTCCTTCACAGGTAGGTAACAGGAGTATAATCCGAACACAAAGCGAGTGTGCACATTAAAATTCTAACTTAAACAACTTCCACAACAAGTTGGTGGGGTCCAAGGGCTCACCTTTAGCTCCTGGATTTTAGTCATTTTGAAGATAAAAATTCAGTATTCTGAACAGTAGTGGAAAAGATGTGCTTTCAATGGAAAATGGGTACGTTAGGTCCCAGATCTGGCACTGTCGGTTCATTTGACAAAGGGAATCAAAGAATTATGACCGCAAGATTGCAATTTTCCCCCCTCTATGAGCGCATGTGGCCCATGTGGTCCCACTGTGCATAATATCGAGTGGTTAACATCGCTGCACAGCTGCAACAACACCGTCTATTTCCGTGAAGTCGGTTGAATGTGTTTTTGACATTCCCACTTGCTAGTCATAATACATGTAATATGAACAGCAGTATATCTTACCACACGTTGGTGCTACACCATTGAAAGACCCGTTACTCTGGCACATAAGTGGATTAGTCCCTGATAATGTATATTCTGGATCACATGTGAATCCGAGAGTTGCACCAACAGCGAACATCTCGTCATCTGAGTCAAGTGCACCGTTCATGGGCGCCGCTATTGCAGCGCACTTGATTGCTCCTGTAACATACACAACAAATGTGAGTATTAACACTCTTTACCATCAGCGATTGGATAAGTAAATGTGAGATTAAAATAAGTTATCTCAAACGAATTGTCATTCATTATGTTGTATACAACTTAATCTTTAAAAACTTGCTCAAGAGATTACGGAACTCGCACCTCAAATTATTGTATTGCACTGCAGTGCTCTCTCCGCTGCAATACACGCGAAGAATTACTTTTCGCATTTATATAATCGAACTAAATACCAATATTTCAATATGTTGGGTGCTGAATGGTGATAATGGCAATAGCTATTGCGTTTACCTTCAATACATTGTGGTCCTATCCATCCTTCAGTGCAACGACAGACATAACCGAGTTCATTGTCGGAATTCACACACTCTGCTCCGTTATGACACGGAGGATCATCTCGATCACATGGTACTAAGAACAAATCGTATACACTGCTTCTAAAGTGTCCACCACAGATTTGATCACTGTTGCCACGGCATGGATAATGACATTCATCTTCGGATGCTGCCATCCCGTATTTATCGTAATCTACGCCATCATTACCACAGAAACACTGTGTGTAATACTGTACGGCAGCGTAACGTGCTCCCAGTGACTTGCAGTGTTCGAAACACATTTCAAGGGTCATCTGATCGGACTGCAATTGATTGGATAGCGCACGGGACCAGTCATCCACATAGCATCCGACATAAACGGGATTGTCATTAGCTGTATAAGGATAAACAATGAAATAAAATAGCAAATGATAAAAAATGGACTTTAGCAATAGCGTATCCAGGACTGTTTTGATGGGAGTAGGGCAGTATTTTGTATCCTTATGAGTGGAGGGTAGGGTCCTGGGCCCCCTTAAGGCCCCTGGTGGGATTCAAAGGCTTCGCCCCAGGAAGTTCCTGGGTTAGCTGAATCCATAATTTCGCCGGTTTTCACATGCCTACTAGTTAAAGCAAACAATGATTCCTTCACAGGTAGGTAACAGGAGTATAATCCGAACACAAAGCGAGTGTGCACATTAAAATTCTAACTTAAACAACTTCCACAACAAGTTGGTGGGGTCCAAGGGCTCACCTTTAGCTCCTGGATTTTAGTCATTTTGAAGATAAAAATTCAGTATTCTGAACAGTAGTGGAAAAGATGTGCTTTCAATGGAAAATGGGTACGTTAGGTCCCAGATCTGGCACTGTCGGTTCATTTGACAAAGGGAATCAAAGAATTATGACCGCAAGATTGCAATTTTTCCCGCTCTATGAGCGCATGTGGCCCATGTGGTCCCACTGTGCATAATATCGAGTGGTTAACATCGCTGCACAGCTGCAACAACACCGTCTATTTCCGTGAAGTCGGTTGAATGTGTTTCTGAAATACCCACTTGCTAGTCATAATACATGTAATATGAAAAGCAGTATATCTTACCACACGTTGGTGCTACACCATTGAAAGACCCGTTACTCTGGCACATAAGTGGATTAGTCCCTGATAATGTATATTCTGGATCACATGTGAATCCGAGAGTTGCACCAACAGCGAACATCTCGTCATCTGAGTCAAGTGCACCGTTCATGGGCGCCGCTATTGCAGCGCACTTGATTGCTCCTATAACATACACAACAAATGTGAGTATTAACACTCTTTATCATCAGCGATTGGATAAGTAAATGTGAGATTAAAATAAGTTATCTCAAACGAATTGTCATTCATTATGTTGTATACAACTTAATCTGTAAAAACTAGCTCAAGAGTTTACGGAACTCGCACCTCAAATTATTGTATTGCACTGCAGTGCTCTCTCCGCTGCAATACACGCGAAGAATTACTTTAACGCATTTATATAATCAAACTAAATACCAATATTTCAATATGTTGGGTGCTGAATGGTGATAATGGCAATAGCTATTGCGTTTACCTTCATTACATTGTGGTCCTATCCATCCTTCAGTGCAACGACAGACATAACCGAGCTCATTGTCGGAATTCACACACTTTGCTCCGTTATGACACGGAGGATCATCTCGATCACATGGTACTAAAAAGAACAAATCGTATACACTGCTTCTAAAGTGTCCACCACAGATTTGATCACTGTTGCCACGGCATGGATAATGACATTCATCTTCGGATCCTGCCATCCCGTATTTATCGTAATCTACGCCATCTTTACCACAGAAACACTGTGTGTAATACTGTACGGCAGCGTATCGTGCTCCCAGTGACTTGCAGTGTTCGAAACACATTTCGAGGGTCATCTGATCGGACTGCAAATGATTGGATAGCGCACGGGACCAGTCATCCACATAGCATCCGAGATAAATGGGATTGTCATTAGCTGTATATAAGGATAAACAATGAAATAAAATAGCAAATGATAAATAATGGACTTTAGCAATGGCGTATCCAGGACTGTTTTGATGGGAGAAGGGCATTATTTTGTATCCCTATGAGTGGAGGGTAGGGTCCTGGTGCCACCTTAAGGCCCCTGGTGGGATTCAGGGGCTTCGCCCGGGACGTTCCTGGGTTAGCTGAATCCATAATTTCGCCGGTTCTCACATGCCTACTAGTTAAAGCAACCAATGATTCCTTCATAGGTAGGTAACAGGAGTATAATCCGAACACAAAGTAAGTGTGCACATTAAAATTCTAACTTAAACAACTTCCACAACAAGTTGGTGGGGTCCAAGGGCTCACCTTAGCTCCTGGATTTTAGTCATTTTGAAGATAAAAATTCAGTATTCTGAACAGTAGTGGAAAAGGTGTGCTTTCAATGGAAAATGGGTACGTTAGGTCCCAGATCTGGCACTGTCGGTTCATTTGACAAAGGGAATCAAAGAATTATGACCGCAAGATTGCAATTTTTCCCGCTCTATGAGCGCATGTGGCCCATGTGGTCCCCCTGTGCATAATATCGAGTGGTTAACCTCGCTGCACAGCTGCAACAACACCGTCTATTTCCGTGAAGTCGGTTGAATGTGTTTCTGACATACCCACTTGCTAGTCATAATACATGTAATATGAAAAGCAGTATATCTTACCACACGTTGGTGCTACATCATTGAAAGACCCGTTACTCTGGCACATAAGTGGATTAGTCCCTGATAATGTAAATTCTGGATCACATGTGAATCCGAGAGTTGCACCAACAGCGAACATCTCGTCATCTGAGTCAAGTGCACCGTTCATGGGCGCCGCTATTGCAGCGCACTTGATTGCTTCTGTAACATACACAACAAATGTGAGTATTAACACTCTTTACCATCAGCGATTGGATAAGTAAATGTGAGATTTAAATAAGTTATCTCAAACGAATGGTCATTCATTATGTTGTATAGGCTACAACTTAATCTTTAAAAACTTGCTCAAGAGATTACGGAACTCGCACCTCAAATTATTGTATTGCACTGCAGTGCTCTCTCCGCTGCAATACACGCGAAGAATTACTTTTCGCATTGATATAATCGAACTAAATACCAATATTTCAATATGTTGGGTGCTGAATGGTGATAATGGCAATAGCTATTGCGTTTACCTTCAATACATTGTGGTCCTATCCATCCTTCAGTGCAACGACAGACATAACCGAGTTCATTGTCGGAATTCACACACTCTGCTCCGTTATGACACGGAGGATCATCTCGATCACATGGTACTAAGAACAAATCGTATACACTGCTTCTAAAGTGTCCACCACAGATTTGATCACTGTTGCCACGGCATGGATAATGACATTCATCTTCGGATGCTGCCATCCCGTATTTATCGTAATCTACGCCATAATTACCACAGAAACACTGTGTGTAATACTGTACGGCAGCGTATCGTGCTCCCAGTGACTTGCAGTGTTCGAAACACATTTCAAGGGTCATCTGATCGGACTGCAATTGATTGGATAGCGCACGGGACCAGTCATCCACATAGCATCCGACATAAACGAGATTTTCATTAGCTGTATAAGGATAAACAATGAAATAAAATAGCAAATGATAAAAAATGGACTTTAGCAATAGCGTATCCAGGACTGTTTTGATGGGAGAAGGGCAGTATTTTGTATCCTTATGAGTGGAGGGTAGGGTCCTGGGCCCCCTTAAGGCCCCTGGTGGGATTCAAAGGATTCGCCCCGGGAAGTTCCTGGGTTAGCTGAATCCATAATTTCGCCGGTTCTCACATGCCTACTAGTTAAAGCAACCAATGATTCCTTCACAGGTAGGTAACAGGAGTATAATCCGAACACAAAGCGAGTGTATACACATTAAAATTCTAACTTAAACAACTTCCACAACAAGTTGGTGGGGTCCAAGGGCTCACCTTTAGCTCCTGGATTTTAGTCATTTTGAAGATAAAAATTCAGTATTCTGAACAGTAGTGGAAAAGATGTGCTTTCAATGGAAAATGGGTACGTTAGGTCCCAGATCTGGCACTGTCGGTTCATTTGACAAAGGGAATCAAAGAATTATGACCGCAAGATTGCAATTTTTCCCGCTCTATGAGCGCATGTGGCCCATGTGGTCCCACTGTGCATAATATCGAGTGGTTAACATCACTGCACAGCTGCAACAACACCGTCTATTTCCGTGAAGTCGGTTGAATGTGTTTCTGAAATACCCACTTGCTAGTCATAATACATGTAATATGAAAAGCAGTATATCTTACCACACGTTGGTGCTACACCATTGAAAGACCCGTTACTCTGGCACACAAGTGGATTAGTCCCTGATAATGTATATTCTGGATCACATGTGAATCCGAGAGTTGCACCAACAGCGAACATCTCGTCATCTGAGTCAAGTGCACCGTTCATGGGCGCCGCTATTGCAGCGCACTTGATTGCTCCTGTAACATACACAACAAATGTGAGTATTAACACTCTTTATCATCAGCGATTGGATAAGTAAATGTGAGATTAAAATAAGTTATCTCAAACGAATTGTCATTCATTATGTTGTATACAACTTAATCTGTAAAAACTAGCTCAAGAGTTTACGGAACTCGCACCTCAAATTATTGTATTGCACTGCAGTGCTCTCTCCGCTGCAATACACGCGAAGAATTACTTTAACGCATTTATATAATGAAACTAAATACCAATATTTCAATATGTTGGGTGCTGAATGGTGATAATGGCAATAGCTATTGCGTTTACCTTCATTACATTGTGGTCCTATCCATCCTTCAGTGCAACGACAGACATAACCGAGCTCATTGTCGGAATTCACACACTTTGCTCCGTTATGACACGGAGGATCATCTCGATCACATGGTACTAAAAAGAACAAATCGTATACACTGCTTCTAAAGTGTCCACCACAGATTTGATCACTGTTGCCACGGCATGGATAATGACATTCATCTTCGGATCCTGCCATCCCGTATTTATCGTAATCTACGCCATCTTTACCACAGAAACACTGTGTGTAATACTGTACGGCAGCGTATCGTGCTCCCAGTGACTTGCAGTGTTCGAAACACATTTCGAGGGTCATCTGATCGGACTGCAAATGATTGGATAGCGCACGGGACCAGTCATCCACATAGCATCCGAGATAAATGGGATTGTCATTAGCTGTATATAAGGATAAACAATGAAATAAAATAGCAAATGATAAATAATGGACTTTAGCAATGGCGTATCCAGGACTGTTTTGATGGGAGAAGGGCATTATTTTGTATCCCTATGAGTGGAGGGTAGGGTCCTGGTGCCACCTTAAGGCCCCTGATGGGATTCAGGGGCTTCGCCCGGGACGTTCCTGGGTTAGCTGAATCCATAATTTCGCCGGTTCTCACATGCCTACTAGTTAAAGCAACCAATGATTCCTTCATAGGTAGGTAACAGGAGTATAATCCGAACACAAAGTAAGTGTGCACATTAAAATTCTAACTTAAACAACTTCCACAACAAGTTGGTGGGGTCCAAGGGCTCACCTTAGCTCCTGGATTTTAGTCATTTTGAAGATAAAAATTCAGTATTCTGAACAGTAGTGGAAAAGGTGTGCTTTCAATGGAAAATGGGTACGTTAGGTCCCAGATCTGGCACTGTCGGTTCATTTGACAAAGGGAATCAAAGAATTATGACCGCAAGATTGCAATTTTTCCCGCTCTATGAGCGCATGTGGCCCATGTGGTCCCCCTGTGCATAATATCGAGTGGTTAACCTCGCTGCACAGCTGCAACAACACCGTCTATTTCCGTGAAGTCGGTTGAATGTGTTTCTGACATACCCACTTGCTAGTCATAATACATGTAATATGAAAAGCAGTATATCTTACCACACGTTGGTGCTACATCATTGAAAGACCCGTTACTCTGGCACATAAGTGGATTAGTCCCTGATAATGTAAATTCTGGATCACATGTGAATCCGAGAGTTGCACCAACAGCGAACATCTCGTCATCTGAGTCAAGTGCACCGTTCATGGGCGCCGCTAATTTGCAGCGCACTTGATTGCTTCTGTAACATACACAACAAATGTGAGTATTAACACTCTTTACCATCAGCGATTGGATAAGTAAATGTGAGATTAAAATAAGTTATCTCAAACGAATGGTCATTCATTATGTTGTATAGGCTACAACTTAATCTTTAAAAACTTGCTCAAGAGATTACGGAACTCGCACCTCAAATTATTGTATTGCACTGCAGTGCTCTCTCCGCTGCAATACACGCGAAGAATTACTTTTCGCATTTATATAATCGAACTAAATACCAATATTTCAATATGTTGGGTGCTGAATGGTGATAATGGCAATAGCTATTGCGTTTACCTTCAATACATTGTGGTCCTATCCATCCTTCAGTGCAACGACAGACATAACCGAGTTCATTGTCGGAATTCACACACTCTGCTCCGTTATGACACGGAGGATCATCTCGATCACATGGTACTAAGAACAAATCGTATACACTGCTTCTAAAGTGTCCACCACAGATTTGATCACTGTTGCCACGGCATGGATAATGACATTCATCTTCGGATGCTGCCATCCCGTATTTATCGTAATCTACGCCATAATTACCACAGAAACACTGTGTGTAATACTGTACGGCAGCGTATCGTGCTCCCAGTGACTTGCAGTGTTCGAAACACATTTCAAGGGTCATCTGATCGGACTGCAATTGATTGGATAGCGCACGGGACCAGTCATCCACATAGCATCCGACATAAACGAGATTTTCATTAGCTGTATAAGGATAAACAATGAAATAAAATAGCAAATGATAAAAAATGGACTTTAGCAATAGCGTATCCAGGACTGTTTTGATGGGAGAAGGGCAGTATTTTGTATCCTTATGAGTGGAGGGTAGGGTCCTGGGCCCCCTTAAGGCCCCTGGTGGGATTCAAAGGATTCGCCCCGGGAAGTTCCTGGGTTAGCTGAATCCATAATTTCGCCGGTTCTCACATGCCTACTAGTTAAAGCAACCAATGATTCCTTCACAGGTAGGTAACAGGAGTATAATCCGAACACAAAGCGAGTGTACACATTAAAATTCTAACTTAAACAACTTCCACAACAAGTTGGTGGGGTCCAAGGGCACACCTTTAGCTCCTGGATTTTAGTCATTTTGAAGATAAAAATTCAGTATTCTGAACAGTAGTGGAAAAGATGTGCTTTCAATGGAAAATGGGTACGTTAGGTCCCAGATCTGGCACTGTCGGTTCATTTGACAAAGGGAATCAAAGAATTATGACCGCAAGATTGCAATTTTTCCCGCTCTATGAGCGCATGTGGCCCATGTGGTCCCACTGTGCATAATATCGAGTGGTTAACATCACTGCACAGCTGCAACAACACCGTCTATTTCCGTGAAGTCGGTTGAATGTGTTTCTGAAATACCCACTTGCTAGTCATAATACATGTAATATGAAAAGCAGTATATCTTACCACACGTTGGTGCTACACCATTGAAAGACCCGTTACTCTGGCACACAAGTGGATTAGTCCCTGATAATGTATATTCTGGATCACATGTGAATCCGAGAGTTGCACCAACAGCGAACATCTCGTCATCTGAGTCAAGTGCACCGTTCATGGGCGCCGCTATTGCAGCGCACTTGATTGCTCCTGTAACATACACAACAAATGTGAGTATTAACACTCTTTATCATCAGCGATTGGATAAGTAAATGTGAGATTAAAATAAGTTATCTCAAACGAATTGTCATTCATTATGTTGTATACAACTTAATCTGTAAAAACTAGCTCAAGAGTTTACGGAACTCGCACCTCAAATTATTGTATTGCACTGCAGTGCTCTCTCCGCTGCAATACACGCGAAGAATTACTTTAACGCATTTATATAATCAAACTAAATACCAATATTTCAATATGTTGGGTGCTGAATGGTGATAATGGCAATAGCTATTGCGTTTACCTTCATTACATTGTGGTCCTATCCATCCTTCAGTGCAACGACAGACATAACCGAGCTCATTGTCGGAATTCACACACTTTGCTCCGTTATGACACGGAGGATCATCTCGATCACATGGTACTAAAAAGAACAAATCGTATACACTGCTTCTAAAGTGTCCACCACAGATTTGATCACTGTTGCCACGGCATGGATAATGACATTCATCTTCGGATCCTGCCATCCCGTATTTATCGTAATCTACGCCATCTTTACCACAGAAACACTGTGTGTAATACTGTACGGCAGCGTATCGTGCTCCCAGTGACTTGCAGTGTTCGAAACACATTTCGAGGGTCATCTGATCGGACTGCAAATGATTGGATAGCGCACGGGACCAGTCATCCACATAGCATCCGAGATAAATGGGATTGTCATTAGCTGTATATAAGGATAAACAATGAAATAAAATAGCAAATGATAAATAATGGACTTTAGCAATGGCGTATCCAGGACTGTTTTGATGGGAGAAGGGCATTATTTTGTATCCCTATGAGTGGAGGGTAGGGTCCTGGTGCCACCTTAAGGCCCCTGATGGGATTCAGGGGCTTCGCCCGGGACGTTCCTGGGTTAGCTGAATCCATAATTTCGCCGGTTCTCACATGCCTACTTGTTAAAGCAACCAATGATTCCTTCATAGGTAGGTAACAGGAGTATAATCCGAACACAAAGTGAGTGTGCACATTAAAATTCTAACTTAAACAACTTCCACAACAAGTTGGTGGGGTCCAAGGGCTCACCTTAGCTCCTGGATTTTAGTCATTTTGAAGATAAAAATTCAGTATTCTGAACAGTAGTGGAAAAGGTGTGCTTTCAATGGAAAATGGGTACGTTAGGTCCCAGATCTGGCACTGTCGGTTCATTTGACAAAGGGAATCAAAGAATTATGACCGCAAGATTGCAATTTTTCCCGCTCTATGAGCGCATGTGGCCCATGTGGTCCCCCTGTGCATAATATCGAGTGGTTAACCTCGCTGCACAGCTGCAACAACACCGTCTATTTCCGTGAAGTCGGTTGAATGTGTTTCTGACATACCCACTTGCTAGTCATAATACATGTAATATGAAAAGCAGTATATCTTACCACACGTTGGTGCTACATCATTGAAAGACCCGTTACTCTGGCACATAAGTGGATTAGTCCCTGATAATGTAAATTCTGGATCACATGTGAATCCGAGAGTTGCACCAACAGCGAACATCTCGTCATCTGAGTCAAGTGCACCGTTCATGGGCGCCGCTATTGCAGCGCACTTGATTGCTTCTGTAACATACACAACAAATGTGAGTATTAACACTCTTTACCATCAGCGATTGGATAAGTAAATGTGAGATTAAAATAAGTTATCTCAAACGAATGGTTATTCATTATGTTGTATAGGCTACAACTTAATCTTTAAACACTTGCTCAAGAGATTACGGAACTCGCACCTCAAATTATTGTATTGCACTGCAGTGCTCTCTCCGCTGCAATACACGCGAAGAATTACTTTTCGCATTTATATAATCGAACTAAATACCAATATTTCAATATGTTGGGTGCTGAATGGTGATAATGGCAATAGCTATTGCGTTTACCTTCAATACATTGTGGTCCTATCCATCCTTCAGTGCAACGACAGACATAACCGAGTTCATTGTCGGAATTCACACACTCTGCTCCGTTATGACACGGAGGATCATCTCGATCACATGGTACTAAGAACAAATCGTATACACTGCTTCTAAAGTGTCCACCACAGATTTGATCACTGTTGCCACGGCATGGATAATGACATTCATCTTCGGATGCTGCCATCCCGTATTTATCGTAATCTACGCCATCATTACCACAGAAACACTGTGTGTAATACTGTACGGCAGCGTAACGTGCTCCCAGTGACTTGCAGTGTTCGAAACACATTTCAAGGGTCATCTGATCGGACTGCAATTGATTGGATAGCGCACGGGACCAGTCATCCACATAGCATCCGACATAAACGGGATTGTCATTAACTGTATAAGGATAAACAATGAAATAAAATAGCAAATGATAAAAAATGGACTTTAGCAATAGCGTATCCAGGACTGTTTTGATGGGAGAAGGGCAGTACTTTGTATCCTTATGAGTGGAGGGTAGGGTCCTGGGCCCCCTTAAGGCCCCTGGTGGGATTCAAAGGCTTCGCCCCGGGAAGTTCCTGGGTTAGCTGAATCCATAATTTCGCCGGTTCTCACATGCCTACTAGTTAAAGCAACCAATGATTCCTTCACAGGTAGGTAACAGGAGTATAATCCGAACACAAAGCGATTGTGCACATTAAAATTCTAACTTCAACAACTTCCACAACAAGTTGGTGGGGTCCAAGGGCTCACCTTTAGCTCCTGGATTTTAGTCATTTTGAAGATAAAAATTCAGTATTCTGAACAGTAGTGGAAAAGATGTGCTTTCAATGGAAAATGGGTACGTTAGGTCCCAGATCTGGCACTGTCGGTTCATTTGACAAAGAGAATCAAAGAATTATGACCGCAAGATTGCAATTTTTCCCGCTCTATGAGCGCATGTGGCCCATGTGGTCCCACTGTGCATAATATCGAGTGGTTAACATCGCTGCACAGCTGCAACAACACCGTCTATTTCCGTGAAGTCGGTTGAATGTGTTTCTGACATACCCACTTGCTAGTCATAATACATGTAATATGAAAAGCAGTATATCTTACCACACGTTGGTGCTACACCATTGAAAGACCCGTTACTCTGGCACATAAGTGGATTAGTCCCTGATAATGTAAATTCTGGATCACATGTGAATCCGAGAGTTGCACCAACAGCGAAAATCTCGTCATCTGAGTCAAGTGCACCGTTCATGGGCGCCGCTATTGCAGCGCACTTGATTGCTTCTGTAACATACACAACAAATGTGAGTATTAACACTCTTTATCATCAGCGATTGGATAAGTAAATGTGAGATTAAAATAAGTTATCTCAAACGAATTGTCATTCATTATGTTGTATACAACTTAATCTGTAAAAACTAGCTCAAGAGATTACGGAACTCGCACCTCAAATTATTGTATTGCACTGCAGTGCTCTCTCTGCTGCAATACACGCGAAGAATTACTTTAACGCATTTATATAATCGAACTAAATACCAATATTTCAATATGTTGGGTGCTGAATGGTGATAATGGCAATAGCTATTGCGTTTACCTTCATTACATTGTGGTCCTATCCATCCTTCAGTGCAACGACAGACATAACCGAGCTCATTGTCGGAATTCACACACTTTGCTCCGTTATGACACGGAGGATCATCTCGATCACATGGTACTAAAAAGAACAAATCGTATACACTGCTTCTAAAGTGTCCACCACAGATTTGATCACTGTTGCCACGGCATGGATAATGACATTCATCTTCGGATCCTGCCATCCCGTATTTATCGTAATCTACGCCATCTTTACCACAGAAACACTGTGTGTAATACTGTACGGCAGCGTATCGTGCTCCCAGTGACTTGCAGTGTTCGAAACACATTTCGAGGGTAATCTGATCGGACTGCAAATGATTGGATAGCGCACGGGACCAGTCATCCACATAGCATCCGAGATAAATGGGATTGTCATTAGCTGTATATAAGGATAAGCAATGAAATAAAATAGCAAATGATAAATAATGGACTTTAGCAATGGCGTATCCAGGACTGTTTTGATGGGAGAAGGGCAGTATTTTGTATCCCTATGAGTGGAGGGTAGGGTCCTGGTGCCACCATAAGGCCCCTGGTGGGATTCAGGGGCTTCGCCCCGGGACGTTCCTGGGTTAGCTGAATCCATAATTTCGCCGGTTCTCACATGCCTACTAGTTAAAGCAACCAATGATTCCTTCATAGGTAGGTAACAGGAGTATAATCCGAACACAAAGTGAGTGTGCACATTAAAATTCTAACTTAAACAACTTCCACAACAAGTTGGTGGGGTCCAAGGGCTCACCTTAGCTCCTGGATTTTAGTCATTTTGAAGATAAAAATTCAGTATTCTGAACAGTAGTGGAAAAGGTGTGCTTTCAATGGAAAATGGGTACGTTGGGTCCCAGATCTGGCACTGTCGGTTCATTTGACAAAGGGAATCAAAGAATTATGACCGCAAGATTGCAATTTTTCCCGCTCTATGAGCGCATGTGGTGGCCCATGTGGTCCCCCTGCGCATAATATCGAGTGGTTAACCTCGCTGCACAGCTGCAACAACACCGTCTATTTCCGTGAAGTCGGTTGAATGTGTTTCTGACATACCCACTTGCTAGTCATAATACATGTAATATGAAAAGCAGTATATCTTACCACACGTTGGTGCTACATCATTGAAAGCCCCGTTACTCTGGCACATAAGTGGATTAGTCCCTGATAATGTAAATTCTGGATCACATGTGAATCCGAGAGTTGCACCAACAGCGAACATCTCGTCATCTGAGTCAAGTGCACCGTTCATGGGCGCCGCTATTGCAGCGCACTTGATTGCTTCTGTAACATACACAACAAATGTGAGTATTAACACTCTTTACCATCAGCGATTGGATAAGTAAATGTGAGATTCAAATAAGTTATCTTAAACGAATGGTCATTCATTATGTTGTATACAACTTAATCTTTAAAAACTTGCTCAAGAGATTACGGAACTCGCACCTCAAATTATTGTATTGCACTGCAGTGCTCTCTCCGCTGCAATACACGCGAAGAATTACTTTAACGCATTTATATAATCGAACTAAATGCCAATATTTCAATATGTTGGGTGCTGAATGGTGATAATGGCAATAGCTATTGTGTTTACCTTCATTACATTGTGGTCCTATCCATCCTTCAGTGCAACGACAGACATAACCGAGCTCATTGTCGGAATTCACACACTTTGCTCCGTTATGACACGGAGGATCATCTCGATCACATGGTACTAAAAAGAACAAATCGTATACACTGCTTCTAAAGTGTCCACCACAGATTTGATCACTGTTGCCACGGCATGGATAATGACATTCATCTTCGGATCCTGCCATCCCGTATTTATCGTAATCTACGCCATCTTTACCACAGAAACACTGTGTGTAATACTGTACGGCAGCGTATCGTGCTCCCAGTGACTTGCAGTGTTCGAAACACATTTCGAGGGTCATCTGATCGGACTGCAAATGATTGGATAGCGCACGGGACCAGTCATCCACATAGCATCCGAGATAAATGGGATTGTCATTAGCTGTATATAAGGATAAACAATGAAATAAAATAGCAAATGATAAATAATGGACTTTAGCAATGGCGTATCCAGGACTGTTTTGATGGGAGAAGGGCAGTATTTTGTGTGTATACTTTAGAACTTCGTGGAAAACAAGTTGCGCAAACACATGCACCCTTTTTTTAGGGACACCCTGTACTTGAATATCACGATTTTTTTCTAGCCATTTTCTAGTTTATACACACGGAAAGGAGAAACACTTATCTTTCAGATGCCGTTTATTTCATCTGATTTGGATTTTTCAATCTTGAGATATACCCAGTTTATCAAAGCTACCTTAAATCGACGTTGTGCCACTTTTATATAAAAAATGATTATGAGCGACAACACGGTACTAACATTGGTCTATCCATGGGCATAGATCGTCTTGAAGCGTTGGGTTGGGAATTTGAACAGAATTGTTTAAAAGAGACTGAGGAACAAAAATGAATCAATTAGATAAAAATGTTGTCCTTGGAATATGTGGTAAGGGATTTATACGAGCAGTTATTGTGGGATCCCTCTGAAGTACACGCCGCACGTTATCAATGTGTTAATGTGTCCTGCCAATTTCATGTCTTAGTCTTACAGAATATTCTTTATTCATATTGGGGCTTGTACCATTTACTACATTTTTCAATACTCCTTTGTAGGTGTACTCCTAGATGGTACGTGAGTGTTTGGGAAATTAATGGCAAACTCTCTGGTGACTTCCACTGGACTTCTCATTTGATGATATTTTAATACCATGAATTCCCTCTCTTCTACTGAAAATTGAGGCCGCACCCCACCATATGGAAGTCTGTCTTAATTGTTTTGGAAATGTAGGCCCAATACATTTTTTTGTGAAACCTCGTCAAAAGGACTGGTTCAAATCATGTAACAAACATCTTTATATTTAGTTCTGCTTGGATACACAGTCACTCATTCTACTATATAAGCCTATTCAATCTCATTGTAGAAAAATGTTATTTTGCATAACACTGGTGAACATGGTGAAGGGCAATCATACAAGTGGAAGTTGTATCTTAGGAGTAAACCTTTGAAACTGTAAAGTGGCACTACACCGATTTTGGGTAGCTCTAGTTAATTGTCCATATCTCAGGATTGACAAATCCGAATCAGATGAAATAAGCAGCATCTGAAAGCCATGTGTTTCATCTTTCAATATGTATAAACTTCTTACATCAAATGCTAGAACTTTATGGTCAACATGTTGGGTAAACACGTGCACCCTTTTTTCAGGGAGACCCGGTATAAGGTAGAGCTGGTTGAGTACAACAAAAAAGTCTTTTACTGGAGGTGAATCGGGTGCACGGTTCAACAGATATAACCGTTTGAAGTCATTTTGAATTCTTTTGTTTTGTATTGTTTGTTGGCCAACAGAGGGCAGTCTATTTTCTTTTGTTTTTTATTGTTTTTTTACTCCCTAGGTAGGGGGGGGGGGCTGGGGTACCGCGCCATTTTGCAATATTTTGCGAAATCGATCGTGGTTATCACGTGATACGTATCGTGGAAAAATAATGTACACTGTTTTAACGAAATGCACTGTGGGATTGTGTTACCAGCCTAAAATTATAGAGGTTGCAAACCCGGTCGCAAACTTGCTTATATTGAGCCTAGCTATAACAAGCTAAAAGTGACATCTCTGAATGTATTACCAAAGTGTGAAATTGTTGGACACACTGGTAAAATGGTTTTACAACAAGTTTTGCTATCATAGTATCAAACTGAACTCAAGTTAAATCACTCTATATCGAGCAATAATATAATTGTTTACGCATTTTAATTGTTTAGACAAAGTTAAATAAATCAAAAATACATTTATGATAGATAAATAAATAAAAAGAAAACTATAAACGCATGGGCGGCATTTATAATTGATAAAAATTGACATAACAATGATGTTACATTAATATACCATCAAGTTTAAAAAATAGAAAAATAATGGGAATATTCGAACCCGTGATTTCCGATTGCCAACGACATGACCAACCTACGCACGCCACAGAGATTTACCACTGTAATTGTGATAGTTTTATTATTTAACCATGTCCATTTATTTATAACGAACGGATTTTTATTGTGCCATTTTTGCCAAATGTGTGCGCATGCTCAAACCAATTAAAATGCGTAGTAGTTGTCCACGGTTTATTCCGTACGGGACGTCTAGCAAGATATAGCCGTAATTTGATTATAATTCTTATTTTTAAAAGAACGGTAATTTGTTTTGACATTTTCGAGAGAAAAAAATGGCGTAACCCTGATACGGTAAACGCCAGCAGTGTGGTGTCCGCGTGGGCAAGCATACAGATGATGCTAAGCAAATCCAGCATATAAAACAAAAAGTGCTCCTAATGGGACTCGAACCCACAACCTCTCGCTCCTCAAGCGACTTTCTTTCCACTACACTAACCGTGCTAATTGAAAAAAATTAACGCAAATAATTTATTTATATCATGGGTCATGGGTTGATGCACTGTGTTAAATTCTACAATCCCGGCCGCCACTCTGTTCAAAGGCACAACAAAGTTGACTTGTTTTATGCTTTTTTTGCAATTCTGAGGTGTGCAGTTCGATTTTCTTTCTCGAATTGTTTAGAAAACCATCCATTTTAGAACATCTGAAATTTAAAATGAACTGCACACCTGGGAAAGTATGATGCCAAGGGCATATTTTTTGCACGTAAATCCAATACAAGAGTTCTGAAAATCGACAAAAATATGACGTCATAACCATTGCTTCGTGACAAAATGGCGCGGTACCCCACCCCCCCCCCCTAATCCCTAGGTAAAATGTTCTATGAAAATTTAGTTTTTTGTTTTTGCTCTAAATATTTATTAAAAACTCCTATAGACTCCCGCAGCACAGGAAATAAGGAGAGTAATATAACCAACATATTCACCAAGCGGTAATACATTTAAGAAAGTGCATGAACTTGAAAAAATTAGTTAAGTGCATTAATTAGCCTCATTTTTCAATGACCAAAGCTTCCTTAGATAACTAAGTATAATTAATTATGCAGATGTCTTACAGCCTCCCGCAGCACAGAAAAGTTTTTAAAAACTATAATTAACAAGCTCCCAAAATTTCAGCTTTGTAGTATTTATACTTTTCAGGTAAAAATTAATTAAACATTTTTGCAAAGATTAATTATTTTGATAGGGGGTCAAAAAAACAATAAGAAACAAAAGAAATGAACGCTTCAATTTTGCTTCATTTTTGAGAAATAAATTGTCATATCTAGAAAACCGTACCTTCGATCAAGCTCAAATGTCAGATTATTGTGGAACTCAGCAAGTTCTATTAAAATATCTAATAAAAAAATAACCATAGGAACAACCTTAATGAAATGCAATGAAGAAAACGGAAAATTGTCAATAAAAAAATAAAAAATCATAATTTAAAAAGTTGAAGAGGTATTTGAATGCGGTTTTCTGTTTTCAATGTGATTTGAAGAGGTATTTGAATGCGGTTTTCTGTTTTCAATGTGATTTGATAATGTCTTTCAGGAGTAGGCCTACCTTAATTGAAAATAACGATTGTTTAGTAAAGTGGTTTTTGAAAATTGGTCGAAACATTTATATTCCAAAAGGGATCAACTCCACTAGTTTCGGAAAATAAAGAATGACATAAGAAATACAGTGAAAATAATAAATGAAATCAAACCTGTTTTTAAGCTAACACGTATTGGTATCTTTCATATGGCAGAAAATTAGCATAATCAAAGAAGTGCAACATCCTTAATTTAAAAAACGTTGCTTTTCTCCTATTTCACTTATATGGAGTTGATTCCGTTTGGAACATAGCTCTTCAATGGTTTTATCATTGAGATTACAAGAAATGCCACGCATATTCTTTGAAAGAGTGTTTTGGCATGGTGGAATATTGTAAGGCATCCTTGAACGGGTCCTTGCATGTAGCTTAGGCCTTTGCTACAATAATGATTTGTAATTTTTTGTATGCCTTTTTAAAAAAAATTATTGTCATCGTTTAAAGTTTTCATTGTATTATGGATTGTTATTATTTTGGTTCAATAATTTCAATGCAAAATATGTTTCGCGCAAAATCAAAAGTTAAAAATTGACATCAAATAAGTTTTAAAAGAGGAATAAGGACATCAATTATCAGTAATGACAATTTGTGTGCTTGGTATAATAAAAAGAGGTTTTTATTTCATTTAAATTTTGGAATAGCTGGCAGTAAGTAGTTTTGATTGCAATTAAAACTTCTTTTGAGCTTAGGATACACTTTAACCTTAACCTTAAATAGTGTTGTCTCAGTCGTAGACTTGGAATTAAACATCCAAAGTAGGGTCGGAATTGGATTAATCTGGAAATCAAGCTAATATAATGTAGGCCAATGCATCCTTTAGGCCTACAACTTTTTTTCACACCGAGTAATGACACCGTGAAAATAAGCTATAGGTATTTATCCTCCAACTTTGACCAACCTAAAGAGCAATTTCATCTTTAAAAAATGGAATGATGGTGCCTTCCATTTATTTTATTTTTTATCTTAATAAATGGAATCATCTTGGGCATGGGTTATCCCTTTTAAAGGGAATTTTTATTAGTCATTTTGAAGATACAAATTCAGCATTTTGAGCAGTAATGGAAAAAGTGTGACTATAATGGAAAATGGGTACGATAGGTCGCAGATCTGGACTGCACTATAGTATGGCGTAGCAGGAGGGGGAGTGAGTGGGGATAATTTGTAAAGCGTAAAAACGTTAAAACATCTGCATGATTCGTTGTCTCAATAATTATATGCAAATCGCCTTACATTTGAACTTCATATGAATTCCTTTCAAGGCAAATGGACCCTGTAAAAAAGCCCCAAAACGCGCTATAGTGGACATATCGATTGACTGCTCTTGAACAAACATAGCTATACACACAAGCAGACACGGTAGTAGGGACCGGTCCATTATTGTAAATAGGGGTTTTAATTCATGTGAGGTCATCTTCTTGATAGGATAGTAATTGCTATCGCTCTATATCTACTTTCTGACTATTTAAAACATTGAACTATTGTACAGTTTGTACAACAATATATTATTTCGAGTTAAAGAAACTATGCCTTTTAACCAGGAACCAAGTCGCGACTCACAGAGATTTACCCCCGCTTACATTGGTGTGGTCCAATTTGACCGGCGTGCTTCTCACGCATGTCGTAACAACATTTTAACATTTCACAGCGAATGTATCTCAATCACTTTTAAGGAGAGTTTTGGGTGGAGTTTTGCATTCAAAATATCACTAAATAATCCGTAATGTTTAAGCTACAATGTGATATAAAATTTATAATATATACTTGAAGAACTTAATCGCAATTTGGCGAGAATAGCGGAGCAAAACAACAACAACTCTCGGAAAGTTTGAAGCATTGATGGAGGGTGATAGTCTGCAAACAAGTCTTGTTGTGCGTGCGTATCCTTTGTTTATCCAGATATATAGCGGCTGTTGAAGCTTGTCAATAATGACGTCACACAACAAGACTCAGACAAGACTACGTGACTAACAAAACTCGCCCGTAGTATTTTGTAACACAGAATTTCATTGGATGGCATTTTCCCGAGGGTTACCAGTGTCCAATCAAAATGGATTTAACACGAGGAGATAGCTGACAAAATTTCACAGAATGACTTCCTGGATTTAAGGAATCGGTATTTCTAGAACGAAACTACGGTAATTGGAAAATACACGGATGCACGCAAAACCTGAGACTAGTATACCTTCAGGTATACTAGTCTCAGCGCAAAACGCTAGTGTTTCACAGGAAATCGGCCTGATTTTGACCGAAAATAATAATGATTTTCTTCGATTTTCCGAATGTTAGAAGCACAATATTTCACTGAAATAAATATTTTCTGAAAGCACAGTCTCAGTGACACTGTATTAATAGATTTAAGGGATATTGAGAGCAGTTATTTTACAATGACGAAAAATGTAAAATTTGAGCCTATTTCGACTGCTCGCTTCCATAGGCCAGTAGAGGTAAAATATCGTAATTGCGGCTAGTTCACCCAAGGAATCCATATAAAACTGGCTTGAGGGTTCATCACCTTAAATTGCACTGAATCGCGTTAAATTGGTGCGGTCACTTTTTATACGAGAGTTTTATCATAGCGCAACATACCCTTCCAGCGGCTTACTCACCATTGAAGCTGTCAGGTGTTCGTATGTCAGTTAACTCTCGTAGTTGAACGTCATCAACGACGATCTGAGACGCGGAGTGGCCCCATAAGAAGCCCATCATCAACGCAAACCTCCATCCTAACATGATGGTAACAGATATCACAGACTATATCCACTGTTCCAAAAAAAGTGGAGAAATGGGATAGACATCGTTTATGGTTGGGCGGGTTGCGAAATTTCTTTATGCAACTATATTACGGGGTCGGGATGCATTATAGAGCCCTAGGCCTATATGTCCCAAAACGGGATGCAAGACTAAAACGGGATGCAAACCCTTGATTCAAAACGTATGTAGCCATCGTGCATTGAGAGTCTATGCATCCCGTTTGAGTTGCATAAAGAAAATATGCGGGCGGGTTTCGTCCATGTAATAGACTTTCCTATCTCATGCCTTGAAACATTAAAATGTGATAAAATTAAATTATACATATATGCCAATCTATCGTGTTTGTCCGATAGATAAACTATATTTGACCTTATGATTCTGTTTTTACAGCCTTTGCATGATGCAACACTCACATTTGTTAAATTAATTTCTGCGACTTCTAGTTCATACGACATTCAGGAAAAGTGCAAGTTCGGACTGAACAATTCACCGTTGACGAGGTTTTTTAATGACATTTTTAATATGAGTGCCATGTTTTCAAACGTGTATTATCATAAAAGACTACAAATTGATAACAATATTTATGAAAGGTTATACTGCTTCAAATTTGACCAATCACGTCACGATAACTCATAAATCAATGCATGGAAAGGAAACGTAATTGGCTGAATCAAAGTAACTGTATGCAAAGGACTAGCTGGCGGGCTATTGATTCAGGTATGTATGTTTTTGTTTTAAATTTGTCACATCTGATACTGCATCATTTTGGTCATTAAAATGCAAACCTCTGTAGACAAATGATATTCTCAGAAGAACAAGAACAGCAACATACTTAAACTTAGACGAATTATTTTATCGTACCTTTATGTATTCACCCTTCCTTGAACATTTACCACCTCACTAAAACACACCGGCTTTAACAGAAGTTGAAGTACTAGCGCTCAGCTCTGCTCAGCTCTGCTCAACTCGTTGAAGTGACTTCTACCCACTGCTCTCCCTACCAGGATATTGAGCTCTAAGTATATTAATCACCAAAATATATTATAATGATAACTCTCACAAAAACCAAAACCCGAAATCAAAGTTCGTTTCATTGACATGACATCAAATAGAATTGCATAACAATTTATTTGTTATAACAACTGGTCCCTAAAAACGATGCTATCGAAAAGAGGCACGTTTTCAATGTCATCTGGTGAGTGATGGATACAATTAGGATTTAATGGAAGCATACAAATATCAAATTGTATTCGTTACGAGGACTGAAAAGGTACAATACTTCTATCAGGATGTGAACACATTCATCTGTTACATTAGCGGATGTTTTGCTACTACTACAGAAGTAGGCCCTAGGCTAAAGGGTGACACTCTGCAACGTTGCATTAGACCATGAACAAAAAACACCCACTACGGGCCCAACCGATCCAAAATAAATTCTCGCATTTTCTACAAACAAAAAACATTTGGGGACATTTGTTGTGAACAAATTATATTTTGTTGTTGACTTTTTTTGAAAAGTTTCGAAAATTGTTGACAATTCACCCAAAATTCCCGAAAGTGTTGATAGAAACACGCCCGACCGACTCTCGACTCGAGGTCCGTTTGCCCGTAGAACAGGGTTTTTGTGGCCTTAAACCGGGCCACGCCTCAAACCGAATAAGCTTAGTAGTTCACACATTCAGTCATATAATGGAAGTTGCCTTATTTTCTATACACATTTTGTGTTTTGTACTTTTAGTAATGCTTTCCCACACAAGCTCGAAGAACGAGCCTTGTGTTGAGTCGTTTTGCAAATAAATGAGTTTGTTAATACAAAAATCTAGCTGGACTTTATTATTGCGCAATAACCGCCACCTTTAAAATCGTTTCTCTGCCATTTTCAACAGCGGGACGATTTCATACCTGACCTAATATCAATTAAATTGACACTGCAAATTAACACACCAATACACCCAGCATTTGACTAGAGAGGTATCATTCATTTATTTTCAGATGAGGTTTTCACTTACTCTACTGACAAAAACTGACGAATAAAACAAGGTGCAAATACCATTTAACAATCTAGATAATGTGACGTTTCTAATACTTCTTCTTTGTCACGGGGGAAATAGACCTCAGAGGTAGCAGCAACTCGCTTCATTCTATTATGATCAAGATCAACACAATTCTTTATTCATCCATGTTACAGACTACGACCTAATCGGCCGGATGCTCCAATCAATCTGAATTATAATCTCGTATTACAACAGCGCCAGCCGGGATGGACTGATCCTACCGAGAGAGGGCGCTATGTCCTATATTCTATTCGTCAGACGACGCTGGACATAGGCGTATTCACGAGTATTCAGGTTAAAATATGCGAAAGAGGTTACGTGATCAAGTGAATGGGACGACCACTTAAAACGGTTTAAATTCAAAAAATAGCATTTACAATTGGGATGAAAAGCCATCCCGAACGGTTTTGGATTGGAAAATTTTTCTTCTAACCTATGATGAATTTTATGGGGTCATATAATCAAAATCCATTGTTACATTGAAACCAACGGAAATTCAAAATTAACGGCCGTTCGTAGCCACCGTCGTCTGCTATTCGTGACATATCCCCCTCGCCCGCTAAGCGAGTTCCACCGAGCTGACTTGTTAAAAGAAAAATCAAATCATTTAAACATTTACAAATCATGGCATGCAAATCACAAGTAGTAATGGAATCAACTTTTTCTATGTGTATTATACCATTGGGAAAAATTAAAAGCATTCGGACATCATTGAGAGAACCAACTAATTCTAAAGTTAGAAGTCTCAAATCAATACCAAATACAATGTGTGCCTTTAATTGTCAGCGACCCTGGATGCGAGCTATTGATTCCGAAATTTTTTAAAAACACAGCGCGCCGCAATTATGATGTTGCATTGTTTGTCTGATACACAGCGCGTACAGTACCATGTCCTATGTCTGAAGCGGAAAACATGAAAGCCTTATTGAGCGCGTCGTAAACACTTCAGCGATACACAACGACGGGCACGCCCAAACATGTACACTGTGCAGCTGTTTGAAACATTGAAATCACAAAAACAATTTGCGCAAAATGTATGATTCAAAATAGCCTATTACTTAAACTATTTACTCTAGCCTATAATCACTATTTTAAATGGGCCTAAAACATGTATTTTGGACAAAATAACGCACATCGGCCAAACCCTACACAAAACAGAGCCAGATTTTGATTCCATATCCCGACGGCTCGTACACACATTAGCAACAAGCTTTGGAGAACGCGGCAAATGATATAGCTTCTAAGAAACGCTTTTTCTATATAAAAAACAAGAATCTCCACCAACATCTGCTACTTTCCAATACATAAACACATTTAAATGGTGCTCGCCATTATGCTACGCGCACTGGTCACCAACAAATGACATTTGCAATGCAAGCCAATATACGTTGTAATTCAATTATTACCTTCATGTACGGAAAACTTACATTTTTACATTAATAACATTTTTTTTTTTACGGAGAACGTGATAAATGTGGAAAGACGTTATGTGACAACATGTTGCCATCATCTTATAAACATACCTCTTATCATTAATATCTCTTTCCATTACCTGCACACAAAACAACGGGTCCCTTGTTTAAACCACGGTCCCTTGTTTAAACCATTATGGTACTTGGTTCCCCTAACAATACAGTACAAAAAAGTGCAACATTATTTTGTGAATGGCCTAAATTACCACGCGGACAGTTTAATGCTGACTTTTACATTGACATTCATTGTGCTGCTTAATTTTCGCATCTCATACAATGAGGAAGAATACAAGTTTATTTCTGCGACTCGCACTGTTTGCGAACTTCATACAGAATATTAAAAGAGAAAGAAGGCCTATACCTGGCACCAATGCACCCATGATATATCGTCAGCCTGCTTCGATAATTGCCTAACTCACTTTTCAGCAAAATTGAGTTTTTTGCATAAATCATGACTTCATTACATTATGTACATGCTGTTATAATACCTAAGTCATTGACCAATCAAAAGTGTTGATAAATGAAGAGCTTTGTTGCAAAAGGGCCACCAGACCACTCCAACATGTTACTCATTTTGCATTATTGAATTTGCATTGACAAATCCATGGAATTAATCAAATTATTGTATGGCTGTGTTCATCTGTTTCTATATGACTTGGATTAGTGCATCCATGCACGCCAATTGAGGCATCAACAATACAAGTCACATTCCACATAATGACTATCCATCAATCAATAATGCAAAATGAGTAACAGGTGCACAGGTAACAGGTTTCATACTTTTGTTGTTTTCTAAGAACTAGAAAAAATGAGTTAGGCAATTATCGAAGCAGGCTGACGATATAGACATACATGTATTTAGAAGTTATCAAACAAGGCGGTTCTCGAACGGCGCGTCTCGCCTGTTCATCAAAAGTGACTTGAAAGAAATGATGATGAAACATATGATACAATGTAGCACTGTCACAGAGGTATGCATTGTAGTTAATGCAAGGGATGTAATACCTTGAAAAATTTAATCAACAAAAAGAACACACCAACCCCCTTCCCTACACCAAATCACATCAAGATAGGTCTTACAGATCTTATTTGACCCCAGATGACCTCTGATGACCTTGAAAATGTAATCAGCAAAAAGAACACACCAACCCCCTTCCCTCCACCAAATCACAACAAGATAGGCCTTACGGATCTTATTTGACCCCAGATGACCTCTGATGACCTCGACAAATTAATCAACAAAAAGAACACACCATCCCTCTTCCGTCCACCAAATCCCATCAAGATAGGCCTTACGGATCTTATTTGACCCCAGATGACCTTGAAAATGTAATCAGCAAAAAGAATACACCACCCCCCTTCCCTCCACCAATCCAATCAAGATAGGCCTTACTGATCTATTTGACCCGATATTTGACCCCCGATGACCCCAAAAAATTAATCAACAAAAAGAACACACCACCCCCCCCCCCCTTCCCTCCACCAAATCCCATCAAGATAGGCCTTACTGATCTATTTGACCCCATATTTGACCCCCGATGACCCCGAAAAATTAATCAACCAAAAGAACACACCACCCCCCTTCCCTCCACCAGATCCCATCAAGATAGGCCTTACTGATCTATTTGACCCCCGATGACCCCGAAAAATTAATCAACAAAAAGAACACACCATCCCTCTTCCGTCCACCAAATCCCATCATGATAGGCCTTACTGATCTATTTGACCCCATATTTGACCCCCGATGACCCCGAAAATTAATCAACCAAAAGAACACACCATCCCTCTTCCGTCCACCAAATCCCATCAAGATAGGCCTTACTGATCTATTTGACCCCATATTTGACCCCGATGACCCCGAAAAAATAATCAACAAAAAGAACACCCCATCCCTCTTCCGTCCACCAAATCCCATCAAGATAGGCCTTACTGATCTATTTGACCCCATATTTGACCCCGATGACCCCGAAAAATTAATAAACAAAAAGAACACACCATCCCTCTTCCGTCCACCAATTCCCATCAAGATAGGCCTTACTGATCTATTTGACCCCATATTTGACCCCTGATGACCCCGACAAATTAATCAACAAAAAGAACACACCATCCCTCTTCCGTCCACCAAATCCCATCAAGATAGGCCTTACTGATCTATTTGACCCCATATTTGACCCCCGATGACCCCGGAAAATTAATCAACAAAAAGAACACACCCCCCCCCTTCCCTCCACCAAATCCCATCAAGATAGACCTTACTGATCTATTTGACCCCATATTTGACCCCCGATGACCCCGAAAAAATAATCAACAAAAAGAACACCCCATCCCTCTTCCGTCCACCAAATCCCATCAAGATAGGCCTTACTGATCTATTTGACCCCATATTTGACCCCGATGACCCCGAAAAATTAATAAACAAAAAGAACACACCATCCCTCTTCCGTCCACCAAATCCCATCAAGATAGGCCTTACTGATCTATTTGACCCCATATTTGACCCCTGATGACCCCGAAAAATTAATCAACAAAAAGAACACACCATCCCTCTTCCGTCCACCAAATCCCATCAAGATAGGCCTTACTGATCTATTTGACCCCCGATGACCCCGAAAAAATAATCAACAAAAAGAACACCCCATCCCTCTTCCGTCCACCAAATCCCATCAAGATAGGCCTTACTGATCTATTTGACCCCCGATGACCCCGAAAAATTAATCAACAAAAAGAACACACCATCCCTCTTCCGTCCACCAAATCCCATCAAGATAGGCCTTACTGATCTATTTGACCCCATATTTGACCCCCGATGACCCCGAAAAATTAATCAACAAAAAGAACACACCACCCCCTTCCCTCCACCAAATCCCATCAAGATAGGCCTTACTGATCTATTTGACCCCATATTTGACCCCCAATGACCCCGAAAAATTAATCAACAAAAAGAACACACCACCCCCTTCCCTCCACCAAATCCCATCAAGATAGGCCTTACTGATCTATTTGACCCCATGTTTGACCCCCATGACCCCCAATGACCCCGAAAAATTAATCAACAAAAAGAACACACCATCCCTCTTCCGTCCACCAAATCCCATCAAGATAGGCCTTACTGATCTATTTGACCCCATATTTGACCCCCGATGACCCCGGAAAATTAATCAACAAAAAGAACACCCCCCCCCCCCCCCTTCCCTCCACCAAATCCCATCAAGATAGGCCTTACTGATCTATTTGACCCCATATTTGACCCCCAATGACCCCGAAAAATTAATCAACAAAAAGAACACACCACCCCCTTCCCTCCACCAAATCCCATCAAGATAGGCCTTACTGATCTATTTGACCCCATGTTTGACCCCCAATGACCCCCAATGACCCCGAAAAATTAATCAACAAAAAGAACACACCATCCCTCTTCCGTCCACCAAATCCCATCAAGATAGGCCTTACTGATCTATTTGACCCCATATTTGACCCCCGATGACCCCGGAAAATTAATCAACAAAAAGAACACACCACCCCCTTCCCTCCACCAAATCCCATCAAGATAGGCCTTACTGATCTATTTGACCCCATATTTGACCCCCAATGACCCCGAAAAATTAATCAACAAAAAGAACACACCACCCCCTTCCCTCCACCAAATCCCATCAAGATAGGCCTTACTGATCTATTTGACCCCATGTTTGACCCCCAATGACCCCCAATGACCCCGAAAAATTAATCAACAAAAAGAACACACCATCCCTCTTCCGTCCACCAAATCCCATCAAGATAGGCCTTACTGATCTATTTGACCCCATATTTGACCCCCGATGACCCCGGAAAATTAATCAACAAAAAGAACACCCCCCCCCCTTCCCTCCACCAAATCCCATCAAGATAGGCCTTACTGATCTATTTGACCCCATATTTGACCCCTGATGACCCCGAATAATTAAGAACAAAAAGAACACACCATCCCCCTTCCCTCCACCAAATCCAATCAAGATAGGCCTTATGGATCTTATTTGACCCCCGATGACCTTGAATGACCTCTGATGACCTTGAACATTTATTCAGCAAAAAGAACACACCACTCCCCTTCCCTCCACCAAATCTCATCAATATAGGCCTTACTGATCTATTTGACCCCATAGTTGACCCCGATGACCTCTGGTGACCTTGAAAATTTAATCAGCAAAAAGAACACACCACCCCCCTTCCCTCCACCAAATCCCATCGCTTTATTATTACTATTTTTATAATAATTGCTAACCATATTAGACGGGTGAATGCCGTTTTTGGGACACCCTGAACACCTGTATGTTAGGCCTATCAGATTGTTCGCGTAGATAGCAATTAGGGGTGTGCCAATTGCTACAACTCGTCACCTGACGCCTATAAGCCAATCACGAGCGCTGGCTCGCGTCTATTTTCTGGAAATTTCCGAAAGAGTCAATTGCGTGCTGGGAATTATCTGATGAACAAAACCCTAGAAACCGTGGATACTATATTTGTGAATCCATCTTCTATTTGTGTCGGACATCTTGGCATAAGTATTGATAGCCGAGTGCAGTAGGACAACGACATTTCTTGCAGTAGATACCCATACCATAGGGGTTTACCTTGTGTTGCAAGGTCAGGTCAGGTCAGGTTAGGCCAGGCCAGTAGTAGGACAGACAGTTGAGACTTTGACCATTGACCCAATCTAATTAAAGTTTTTTTCTAGTTGTAATTGTTTTGGATGCGTACAATAAAACCGACGTTGTGATATATATATATTGTGTAAGAAGGAGAGCGAAAATAAACTGTGAACTTAAATAATTGTCCGTGTCATTGGTTCGCGTTATAGAGCCGAAAACGCATGGTTCCGCCCTGCAAACGAACCCGCGTGGCTGATTAACTATATAAAAGGTTTCCAAATTAAACCCTTCCCACGCCCAAAATTTGGTGGTGTCAGATCTGATCAATTCTGCACACTTGGACATCGCACGCGTGTGTAAATCTAGCTCGCTCGCGCTCCCGCGACAAGTGGTGTCAGATGTGGGATTTTCATTTTCTTTAACGACGAATTTTTGGCTGTGAGTAATTAAATATTGACTTACTTTGACGGTAGACTGTTGACGGTGACGGACTCGGCATCGCCACGAGAAAGACCCGGTCAAGAGATAGGTGTGCACCATGGCGCAGATGACGGGGGAAAAGACGGGAGGCGTGGTTGGTAGTGGTTTGCCGCAGATGACGGGGGAACAGATGGGAGGCGTGGCTGGTGGTAGTTTGCCGCAGATGACGGGAGGAGTAGTTAGCCGTCTAAATGGAGGAGTGTATGGTAACGTTTGGCCTTGGCCACCGGGTGTACCGAGGCACCAAACACCCGGCGATGGTACGCCGATGAGGATGCCTGATGAGACGGGGGAGCGGAGGTATCAAATACTCGGCAATAGTGTGCCGACGAGAACGGATGATGTGATGGGACAGATACCTGGTAATAACCTGCAGAGGAGGATGGATGATGATACGGTAGAGCAGAGGCATTTAGTGCCCGGTGGTGGTAGGCAGAGAAGGATGGATGATGATACGGTAGAACAGAGGCATCTAGTGCCCGGTGGTGGTAGGCAGAGGAGGATGGATGATGATACGGTAGAGCAGAGGCATAGAGTGCCCGGTGGTGGTATACCGAGGAGAATGGATGATGAGATGGGACAGACACGCGGTAATAGCATGCCGCCGAGGATGGATGATGTGACGAGACAAGTAGTTGGTGATGGAGTGCCGTTGATGACAGGTGAGCAGAGGCACCGAGTGGTTGGGAGTGGTAGGCCCATGAGAACGGGCCAGGTGATTGGTGATGGTGTGTTGTCAGTGACGGGGAAGCTTACGGGACCGGTAATCGGTGATAGTAGGCCGGACATGACGGGTGAGTCGATGGGACAAGTGACTGGTGGTAGGCCGGGTATGACGGGTGAACAAGGGAGTCGAGTGGTTGGTCATGGTAGGCCGGGTATGTCGGGTGAGCAAGGCAGTCCGGTGAACGGTGGTGGTAGATCAGCTATGACAGGGGTGACGGGCAGGGTGGATGGTAGCAGGGAACCGGGTCCTAAGGAAGATGGTGAAGGAGGTGAAAGTGTTAGTGAATCGGAGCGTTGGAGCAGTGACAATAGTGTGGACGGTGTCGGACAAAGTGTGTTGGTTCCCCCGAACACTCCTGGGCGAGTTGGGCACAAAAATGAATACCGTAGCAGTGGTGACTCGTGGGAAGAGGGTAATAGCACTGCAATCCGTGCCCAACTGCAGAGAGAGGATGAGAGGCGTGAAATACAAGAAGCAAGTAGTGTGATTGATAATGGACGCAATGTGCCCCCTGGATACCGCAATGAGCCGGGACGGTTGAGGGGTGGTGGTAAGGAAAGCGATGAGGAGATAGACGCCGCACGAAGGATGGAGAGGGAGCGTATGCTCGAGGAAAAGGCGGAGAGGTTGAGAGTGCGAGAGATAGGAATGGACGTAAAAGAAAAAGAACTGGATGATGAATGGATGCAGTGTAGAGATCGCAGAAAGGAGATGGCTAGTGATCGGAAGAAACTTTTAGAGGGTGTGCATGAACGAGAACAGAACATGGAGGCTGAGCAGAGGCGTTTGGCGAAGGAATGGGATGAGATGAAGTGGCAAAAAGAGGGGGTAGAGAAGAGTAGATACGAGTTGGCGAGTCGTGACGAATGTGAGAAGAGGGTCGAACGTGACCGAAGGGAAAATGAAGAGAGGTTGAGAGAACGAGAACGGCGTTCCCGTGCGGCGGAAGCGTTGAAGTGCCAGAAAGAGGAGGCACAGAAGCGAAGGTGTGAACACGAAGAGAGGTTAGAAAGTGACCGGAGAGAACACGAGAAGAGGATGGAGGATGACCGGCGGGAACATGAGAAGAGTTTGCGAGAAAGAGAACGGGGTTTTCTGGCGGAAGCGGAGGCTGAGCGGAGACGCTTGGTGAAAGAGAGGGAGGATTGGATGCGGAATAGAGAGGAGATGGAGAGGACTGGAGGTGAGCCGGTGAGACGTGAACCTCGAAGGGGTATGGTGAGTGAGCGAAGTCCGAACGAAGGGTCAAGGGGGCGAGAACGGAGCAGTAATACGGATGTGGGAGTTGAGCTGGAGCACCCGCCTGCGAGACGGAAGGAGCAGGTGGAGAGGGAGAGAGAGAGGATGGGGAAAGGAGAGGAGTTGGAAGAGAGTAGGAGGGAAGTGCGATTCGACCGTCACCAGGCTGACAAGGGACAAGGTTCCGTAGGGGGATGGGGATCGTGGAAGAGAAGTGGGGGTGATCTGGAATTATCACAAGGAGGAATACAGGATGATGAAGTAGAGAGAGAAATGGGGCACCCAGCTCCAAGAGGGAGTGAGGGTTCCTGTGGTGGAGGTAGAGGGGGAAGGGAGTTTGACCGGGGTACGCCTCCGAGGGGACAAATGGGGAGAGATCGGAGGGAGGATTCAAGGCGAAGAAGAGAGGAAAGTACTCGAGGAGATGGCGATGTTGAGGATGTGACAGGCGAAGAGAGTGATGACACACCCCGTCCAGCCTTGCGTCGGACCAAAAGGGTGAGGAATCGAGCTGAATATGAAGAGTATGTGAGGCGGGAGGAGAAACCCAAGCGGGAAATGAACCCGCAGAAGTTTGAAGGGAGGGGGAACTGGAGAGCTTTCTACAGGAATTTCGAGGTGTGTAGAGAGTACAATAAGTGGACGGATAAAGAGGCTGCCATGTGGCTATATGCTAGTTGTCAGGGCAGTGCTTCGACCGTACTAGCGGCGAGCGACGTAGACCCTAAGGAAGCAGGTTATGGGAGGTTAGTTCAGTTGATGAAGAAGGAATTCGGACCCCGTGAGGACCCCGACAATTGGTATGCCGAGTTGCAGCTAAGGGAACAGAAGCCGGGCGAAAGCTACTATGACCTAGCTCAGGAGATAAAAAGGTTAACGTTGCTAGCGATGCCAGCCTCCTCGAAGACTGAGAGAGATAGGGCGGCTCGGTGCCACTTTGGAAGGGCTATCACCGACCCAGATATGAGGAAAGAGGTGCATCGGTTCTCATCGGGCACCTTGGAGGAGATGTTGGATAGGGTAGAGAGGAGTAGTTCGTTTGAGAAGATGGAGCAGCGGAGAGGACGGCCACATAGGACGAGTCATACCCGAGCGCTTGGGGCACAGGGTCTGTCTTCGGACGGTACCCAATTACAAATGAAAGACGGGTTCGAACGAGTGGTAAGAGCGATAGAAGCCCGAAATGTGCCAAATGTAAAGGGGGATATGGAAAGGCAGAAGAGAGAAGTCGGTGCGCGAGTGGAGGGTGTGAGGTCGGAGATGAGGTCGGGGATGAATGAGTTGAAGTCAATGACGCAGGGTGTGATGGAGGCTTTGAAGTATATTCGGCCTTTGGTGGGGCCAACGCAGCCGGTTACAGACCAGAGTTCGTGGGGGAGTGGACAGCCAACTGGTAATTATGGTGGGCAACCTCCAGCTAATTACGGTGGGCCGACCTCGGGTGGGTTTCAACCACTCCGTGGCCCCGTGTCGATGCAAGGACAAAGAGATAAGGAGTGTTACAACTGTCACCAACCCGGACATTTCGCGAGAGATTGTGGGGCTGAGGTTCAACAGAGTTGTTTTAAGTGTGGGGAGATAGGACACTTCGCTCGGGAGTGCAGTCGTAGTGGCGTGGTGTGCTTCCGTTGTAAACAAGAGGGGCACATTGGACGGAATTGCCCACAACCCGTAGGCGGTGCGACGTCGGGAAACGGTACGGGGCCGACCCAGGGGTCCATGGGAAGGTCAGAACCATCAGTAGGACCCAACAAAAAGTAGAGAGAGGCCGACCCGAGGGGAGTAGAGAGGATAGGAGATGTGTGAAAGCGGGCAACGACCAGGTGCAGGGTAACTCAGGGCAGAGGTGGGGGTTTCATCAACAGAATGGGTGGACGAGCTATCAGTTAGAGAATAAGTGGCAGCCGGATATCAACTGTTGCCGTTATTGTAGAGAACCAGGGCATTGGAAAAGGGATTGCCCGACGCTATATGCCAAGCGGAGGATGGAGATGGGGAGGTGTATAGAGGAAGTGAAAAAGAGAAAAGAGGCAGAGAAACAGGAGAGGGAGAGAATAGAGCAACAACGGAGGAAGCTCGCGTTACGGGCGAAGGAGGCAAAAAGTGAGAAAGGAACGCGGGCGTTGACGGACGAAGTGAGTGGGAAGATAGAGGGAAGTAAGCAGGGAAGAGAGAAGTCCGACGTTATTAAGGTACAAGGAGTGAGTGCGAAGGAGGTGAACCCGGGTCGTGACTTCTATGCACCAGTGAAGATTCAAGGCGAAGAGATGCTGTTGCTGGTCGATACAGGAAGCTCGAATACTTTACTGACTAACAAACAGTACCTCAGCATTCCAGAAGGTGTTAGACCTAAATTGAGACCGGTGAACATAGAGCTGATCCAGGCGGATGGGGGAAAGGTAACCATTCAAGGTAGAGCGGATGTAGAGATGAAGATGGGGGATCGGAGTCTTCAAGTACAGGTTGTGGTAGCGGATGTGCGAAGTGGTATGTTGGGGATGGATGTTCTTGAGAGAGTGAAGGCAGTTTTGGACTTCGGAAAATGTCAGCTAGGTGTCGAAGGTGGTACGGTACATTTGTTATCAAGTCAGGGCGGCACGTTACGTGCGCGGGTGTGCGCGGCGAGGAGTGTGATCATTCCGGCTCAACACCAACTTTGTGTGCCGGCGAAGACGTTGAGTTCCGGCACCGAGGTATTGGGGCTGGTGGAACCGTTAGATGGTAACCCTCTGTTATATGAAGGATTAAGTATAGTGGCGATCCGCGACGGCGTGTTTCCCATCTCGGTGATAAACATGACTGACCAACCTCGCACCGTGAACGAGGGTACGGTGTTGGCTAGGATGGTGTCTGTGAGGGAGGAGGATGTTTGTGAAGAAGTGGATAAGAAGGAGGAAGGGAGATGTACCGAGATACCGGAGTACTTACAGGAGTTGGCGAAGAAGAGTACGGAAGGGATGGGGGAGGAAGACAAAGACCGAGTGGTGGCACTGCTGGCTAAGTATCAGGATGTATTCTCAAGTGGCGAGTATGACATAGGAAGAACCACCCTAGTGAAACACTCGGTAGATACTGGTGATGCTCGACCCATACGTCAGCCACTTAGGCGTTCATCACACCAGCAGAGAGAGGAGACCGAGCGTCAGGTGAAGGAGTTATTAGATAAGGGGATGATCAGTCGATCTGATAGTCCGTGGGCAAATCCAGTGGTGTTGGTGGCTAAGAAGGACGGGACCTAGCGCCTGTGTCTGGATTATCGTCGGCTTAATGAGGTGACGGTGAAAGATGCGTATCCGTTGCCCCGCATCGACGACTCACTAGACGCGCTTGGAGGTGCCAAGTATTTTGCGGCTCTGGACTTAGCAGCGGGCTATTGGCAGGTTGAGATGGATCCAGAGGCCCGGAGTAAGTCGGCGTTTTCGACGGCGAGTGGGCTGTACGCGTGGAACGTACTTCCTTTCGGTCTGTGTAACGCACCCTCGACGTTTGAGAGGTTGATGGAGAGTGTGTTAGCGGGACTTAGGTGGGAAACGCTGTTAGTATATTTGGATGATGTGATAGTGTTTGGTAGCACCATACCTGAGATAGTGGATTGGTTGGAGGTGGTGCTGATTAGGTTCAGAGAGGCGGGGTTAAAGTTGAAACCTTCGAAATGTCATCTATTTAAGGAGGAGGTGCATTACTTAGGGCACGTGGTGTCTGAGAATAGGATTCATACCGACCCGGGGAAGATAGAGGCGGTGCGGGAGTGGCCCACACCAAGGACGCCGACGCATGTGCGGAGTTTCTTGGGGTTAGCATCATATTACCGCCGATTCATCAAGGGTTTTGCAGATATTGCTGCGCCGCTTCATAAGTTAACCGAAAAGACAGCGAAAAAGAATTTCGAGTGGACAGAGGCGTGTGAGCAGGCGTTTGAGAGATTGAAGGAGGCGTTGATATCGGCACCTATATTAGGGTATCCGAGAGTAAAAGGTCAGTTCGTACTGGACACAGACGCCAGCAATTTCGCTTTAGGAGGTGTGTTGTCTCAAGAGCAGGATGGAGTGGAGAGGGTAATCGCGTACGGTAGTAAGTCCCTATCGAAGCCGGAGAGGAATTATTGTGTAACCAGGAGGGAGCTTCTTGCAGTGGTAGTGTTTTTGAAGAAGTACAGACACTACCTGGCGGGTCAAGTCGTTAAGGTACGGACAGATCACGGGTCTCTGAGGTGGTTGAAGAATTTCAAGAACCCCGAGGGTCAGTTAGCCCGGTGGCTGGAGGTTCTGTCGTCCTTTAACCTGTTGATAGAATATCGGCCAGGCGTGCGTCATCAGAATGCGGATGGACTGTCCCGCATTCCATGTAAACAGTGTGGACGGAATGAGGCGAAACGGGTGGCGGAGATGGAACGGGAGGAGCAGGAACAATGGGAGGAGATGAAATTTGTGTCAGGAGGCGACGAGAGGTTGGTGGATGTGGTGAGAGAGAAGTGTGACACCGGATGCCAGACTGAGGGACCCGCTGAGGGGTTGGAGGTCGAGGAAGGAGTGGTGAACGTAGTCACTGTGGTGCTGCCGGAGGAGGGTGGTAATGAAGCAGTGATTGAGGAGGATCGGCAATCGTTGGGATTCGAGCCGACGATAGAGGAAAAGGAATCAGTCACCGTGGTGCTGCCGGAGGAGGGTGGTAATGAAACAGTGATTGAGGAGGATCGGCGATCGTTGGGATTCGAGCCGACGATAGAGGAGAAGGAACCAGAGTTGGGAGACCAGCAGCAAGAGTGTTTGGTGGTGAGACAAGTTGGACTAGAGCCAGTGGTGACCTTAGCCGATATTCGTGAGGCACAGCTAGAGGATGAGACGATGGCGTTTATCCTGAGGAAGAAGGAGGCCGGAGGAGGGAGACCGACTGCAGAAGAGGTATCGGGGCTCTCGTCTCGCGCGAAGGCACATTATGGAGTTTGGGACCTGTTAGCAGTGAAAGAGGGTGTGTTAGCCAAAAGATGGGAGAGTAGGGATGGAAAGGAGGTTAAGTGGTTAGTGGTGTTGCCGAGGGGTCTGCGAGAAAGAGTGTTGGATGAGTTGCACGCAGCCAAGTCGGCTGGACACTTGGGGAGAAACAAGGTGAAACCAAAAGTGGCAGAGAGGTACTATTGGGCCGGAATGGATGCTGATATTAGAGCGTACCTCCGCAGATGTATTGGGTGTGCACGGAAGAAGAACCCACAGCGTAAACACCGAGCACCATTGAAGCAACATCGGGTAGGGGCACCCCTGGAGAGGATTGCGATTGATATCTTGGGACCCTTGACGGAAACACATCATGGTAACAAGTACATCTTGGTAGTGGGGGATTACTGGACTAAGTGGATGGAGGCCTATGCGATTGCGGACCAACAGGCGGAGACGGTAGCGACGAAGTTGGTAGGAGAGTTTGTGTGTCGGTTTGGGGTTCCAGTAGAACTTCATTCTGACCAGGGACGGAATTTTGAGTCCGGGGTCTTCCAGGAGATATGCCGACTGTTGGGTATAAACAAGACACGCACGACACCATATCACCCCTGTTCGGATGGTATGGTAGAGAGATACAATCGAACTATTGTCAATGCGGTGTCATTGATGATACAGCAGCACGAACATCAAAAGGATTGGGATACGTTCTTGCCTTTTGTAGGTATGGCATATCGGGCGAGCGTGCAGGCTACGACGGGAGAGACGCCGAACATGATGATGCTCGGTCGAGACGTTCGGTTACCGGTTGATTTGGTGATGGAGGGGGTGCCTGACGAGGTGGAATACGAGACACTCTATGCAGACGAGATTCGTGAGCGACTGCGGGAGGTTCACGAGCGGGCTAGAGATGCACTTGGGTTGAGTCTCAGGCGGCAAAAGCGGAACTACGATAGGCGTAGGTTCGGACCGGTGTACCAAGTGGGGCAGTTCGTGTGGTTGCATCATCCCGCGAGACAACCCAGACTTTCTAAGAAACTCACACTGCCCTGGGAAGGACCATACTTAGTGGTGACGGCTTTGTCCGATGTAACATTTAGAATCCAGAGATCCAGCCGGAGTAAACCCACGGTGGTACACGCAAACCGATTGAAGCTATACGAGGGGCCCGAGTTGGAGGCGTGGAAGTACAAGGCACCTGAGGTAGAGAAGGACAGTGGCCTAGTGGGAGGTGAAGAAGGAGTGGAGGATGGTGAGGGGATGAAGGTGGTGGATAAGGGGGTCAAGGACGGCGAAGAGGCCGGGGTGGTCCCCGTGGTAGCGGAGATCGGTGAGGTAGTGGAGACCGATGACCAGGAGGCTGAGGACGGGGCAGGCGGAGGTGAAGAGGTGAATGGAGTGAGGGGTGAAGAGGTAGTCAATCAGGAGATAGCTGGAGATGGAGATGAAACAGTCAGAGTGACTGGTGGGGATATAGAAGGTGAGGAGAAGGCTGAAGCGGTCGACCAAGGAAGGAAAAGGGATGACGAGTGGGAGGATATCCCTGAGGAAGTAAAGGATGTAGGGGAGGAGCTTCGGAGAAGTTGTCGGCGAGGACGAAGGAAACCTGCCAGGTACCGGTAGAGTGGCGTGAGACAGTATCCAGCAGCCAGAGAGAAAGGAAAACTTATATTTTAGAGTCAAGTTCTAATCTAAGTATTTTTGTTCTCTTTATAGGTATGGAAGAATATATGCAAGTCGGCTGGATACTTTTCGCTGGAGTGGCATTGATGACCCTCTTAGTAGTTGGACTAGTGATAAACTTGAAGTTTACATTTTGGAAATGGATCAGGTTCGAGAGGGTGGCGTGGGGTCGAAGAGATGCGTGGGCTATGAGGGTAGAGTCGAAGGTCAACCGTCTACTAGAGAAGTGGAACCAACGGGAGGAGCAGGCGAGGGAAGCGGCGCGACAGGCCCACCGAGAAAGGATTCGGGAAGTGCCCCACAGGATGGTGGAAGAGGTGGATGTGGAAGAACATGTGGTGTAAGAGGCAGAGGGCGTGGAGCTGGTGAGAGCGAAACAAGCGGATGGGAGCGAGTGGAGGAGAAGATGGTAAAATTGGAGGGAGGACAGGAGAGACTACAGGGGAGAATACAGGAGTTGGTCAGAGAAGTGGCAGGAGATGAAGGATTTGTGCCGGAGGTAGGCACAGTAGTGGAAGAGGACGGAGGTAGAGAGGGGCCAGGAGGAGAGGGAGGAGTTGAGTCGGAACTTCAGCGGTTAGAGAGAGAGTGGGTGGAAGCGGTTGGAGAAAATGGCGGTCTCCGTAAGGAGGTGGAGGAGAAGGCAGAAGTGGGGACAGGAGCAGGGCGTGGAGAACAAGAGAGGTGGAGAAGGCGTAAGCTGGGGAGTGGCAGGTGTAGGATGTGCCCGGAGCCGAAGGTAGTGGAGAAAGAGTGGCAGACGGATGGAGGTTGGAGTGATCAGGATGAGAAGCCAGAATTTAAGCACGGGAGAGAGTTGGCAACGATCATGAAGATAAAAGCATTGGGTAGAATAGTGGAAACAAAGAGGCAGGAGTATGAGCAGTTGTGTGCCGAGGAGAGGAAGGTATTAGTAGATATTACCAGTCGGGATGAGAAGAGTATAGAGTTACTTGTCAAAGCGACGGATGAGTTAGAGATAGCTAGGCAATTAAGGGATGAGGCAGAGGCTGAGCGGCAAACGGTGAAAACTGAAAAAGGGGAACAAAGGGTGACGAAGCAGAGGAAGTATGAGGCGGCGAAGAGAAGGTGGCGACATAACAAAAACAAACGGGAAAAGAAAGGAAATTAAGGGGTGAGAGAAGGCCAGTTCCAAAATGGTCCTCGATAGGATGCTGTCGGAGTAGCGACGCTCAGAAACTTTTGAAGGAGTGATGGGAAGAGTTGCTGCCGGAGTTGTGTATATAAGTTGTTGTTATGGTTTTCAAATGTTCGAGTTATATTATATATTTCGTGTGACGAGTGCCTAGTGCACGGACCCAGTTGGGTGTGTAATCAAATTAAGAGTTGGCGAGGTGCGACTTGATGCGATACGGATGGTGCTATGCTCAACTCGTTGTTACTGAGTGTCATATGGCTTACGCGGCCATCGCACCAGTTCCTATGAGCCGTAGCGGGAGACTCGATGCAGAGCTCCAAACAGAGGGGTTTCTACTGACCTAACCATGGGTTGCTACTGACCTAACCATGGGTTGCTACTGACCTAACCAAGGGTTGCGGAGGAAAAGAAGAAGAACCAGGGATGGCGACAAAGAAGAAGATTCAGGAATGGCGACAAAGAAGAAGAATGAAGACGAAGAAGATTATCGCGTCACGTGTACTTTAAAACCTTGTAGTAGAGTAAGATGTAGTTAAGAGATTGTATGTATATATTGTTGTATTATTGTGATGATGGATGTACTGGCGTCATAATGCGGTGCATGAGGAGTAGAGTGTGTACGCGATTCCGCTTATTTATATTTATCGCTTATTATTGACGGGGACGTCAAATGCTAGGTGGGGGGCTGTGTAGCGGGAATCGCTTTATTATTACTATTTTTATAATAATTGCTAACCATATTAGACGGGTGAATGCCGTTTTTGGGACACCCTGAACACCTGTATGTTAGGCCTATCAGATTGTTCGCGTAGATAGCAATTGGGGGTGTGCCAATTGCTACAACTCGTCACCTGACGCCTATAAGCCAATCACGAGCGCTGGCTCGCGTCTATTTTCTGGAAATTTCCGAAAGAGTCAATTGCGTGCTGGGAATTATCTGATGAACAAAACCCTAGAAACCGTGGATACTATATTTGTGAATCCATCTAAAATCTTCTATTTGTGTCGGACATCTTGGCATAAGTATTGATAGCCGAGTGCAGTAGGACAACGACGTTTCTTGCAGTAGATACCCATACCATAGGGGTTTACCTTGTGTTGCAAGGTCAGGTCAGGTCAGGTTAGGCCAGGCCAGTAGTAGGACAGACAGTTGAGACTTTGACCATTGACCCAATCTAATTAAAGTTTTTTTCTAGTTGTAATTGTTTTGGATGCGTACAATAAAACCGACGTTGTGATATATATATATTGTGTAAGAAGGAGAGCGAAAATAAACTGTGAACTTAAATAATTGTCCGTGTCATTGGTTCGCGTTATAGAGCCGAAAACGCATGGTTCCGCCCTGCAAACGAACCCGCGTGGCTGATTAACTATATAAAAGGTTTCCAAATTAAACCCTTCCCACGCCCAAAATTTGGTGGTGTCAGATCTGATCAATTCTGCACACTTGGACATCGCACGCGTGTGTAAATCTAGCTCGCTCGCGCTCCCGCGACAGGCATCATTGTCACATCAACATCACTGGCATGATTGGTGAATACACATTTTATGAATAATGAATAATGTTTTTGCATGAAAATGATAATCACATTGTTTAGAGTCTTTTTGTTTGTTTTAATCAGTGTTCATTCAACTCGCACCTTTTAGATCCACCGATGACTGAAAACCACTCCAAGTCAGGTCGTCTCGTAAATTTATTATCACTCCATGTCTTGCTCGGAAGGTGGCTGGTTTGAAATCGGTACCCAGTTGACCGTAGTGCAGTACACGGGGCCTACGGCGCGGTACAGGTGACATTTCAGTACACGACGAGCCTAAGTTTCGGCCTGTCTTTGGCGACTTGTCGTAGTTGTACACGGCACTAGATCGTTCACCAAACAATCCGTCACACGGGATAACATCCGGGGATAACACCTTGCTTTCTGAAACACCCTCTTATAGCGTACAGATGTCCATATTATCCATTCCAAAAACTGCTAGTATTTAAACATAGTCCTTCGTCGTCTAGGTCCTTGAGCGCAAAAGTCACATTTTTTATTCCTTAACTTTAACTTGCATCTCCGCAGCGTTAGTCCTAACGCGTGATGTTTTACCAAACTAACGGCCGCTGTACACGCTGCGCTGTATCGTTCACTAACAATGTCCTTGAAGACAACACAGATGAATTTTATACGTCGAAATCAGTCCTTTTATATCCATTGGTCATATGTCCTTCGTCTTCTCTTGGTTGGGGTTTATCGCTCCATAAGAGTCACTAGTATAGGCTTTACGCCACTTCACGCCACTTCACGCCCTAACTGGCACGGTCCATTCATTGCAATGCTTGACTGGCACTGTCGACACGGAATTTCTCCATCGGCAAATCAAAATCAAATGTCATTTTCTGCTGCTGCTGAGAGGTGTCCTAAACTCGTTGCCCGGATTAACTCTACCATATGTGACGTTTCTATACTTCTTCTTTGTCACGGGGGAAATAGACCTCAGAGGTAGCAGCAACTCGCTTCATTCTATTATGATCAAGATCAACACAATTCTTTATTCATCCATGTTACAGACTACGACCTAATCGGCCGGATGCTCCAATCAATCTGAATTATAATCTCGTATTACAACAGCGCCGGACTGATCCTACCGAGAGAGGGCGCTATGTCCTATATTCTATTCGTGACAATAACGATCGAGCTTGCACTCTGACTGCCAATCCACCTATATAGTCCCCCACATCCTGGGGACTCATTTCCAACGATATGTGACGATCAAGATGCATCAAGGATGCATTGTCACTTTAACAGGGTTCATACACTTTCTGAGCAAAAAAATTCAAGGACTTTCCAGGACTATAATTGAAGAATTCCAGGACCTTCGGAGAGAATTTTCGCCAAAATAATGACAATATGATGGGACATTGAGAGCTGTCAATGTTTTTTGGGGGAGCACATTTTGAAATTCCAGGACTTTCAAGGACTTTTTTTCGGAATTTAAGGATCCAGGCCTTAAAAATGAAAAAGTAAAATTCTAAAATCGTGCTCAAATAAGACTTTATTTTTTGTGATTTCTCCAAAAAATATGACGTCGTACTTCACTGACTGCCTTTGTGCCCGTTATCTTAATTTCGCTTATTTTACTAACAACCTCCCCTTTGCCCGAACACCAGTTGTCCTCTCCGATTTCTGCCAGGTAGTGAATTAACAGTTCTTTATACTTATTAAACTGATCCGAATACACCCATCGTGATGTCATCGCTTCCTTCATTTTGATGTATTCACTTATTTCACTCTGGTTGGTCCTAGTGTCGTTATCTAAGCGGTCATCATTATCTGTTGGAATGAGCATGCAGTAGTCATGACTCAAATACAATTATTGTTCTGATTGCAGCCCACGTTCCACCGAGTATCTTCAAATGTAAGACTTTATAGGGCGTGTTCCTCTCAAGTATTTTTTCCGGACAAATATCACATGACTCGCTACGCACCCAAGTCCTCGCGTGCCCGGCAAAAAGCCCATGATGCAATGATAAGTCGTGAATGACGTGACTTACATTGATCGACAATAACTTCAATAAGTAGTGTTATTCATTACCTTTAAATCAGAATTACATTCTATTACAGTAAATACACAAGTTTTGGGCGAGAACGCAATCTTAAAACAGCAAAGATTAAGACATAAAGCATTTTAAACCTCTGATTTAGAGGAAAGTGGTATGTTGAACGATATAACTTTTCTTACATCACAGGTTTACTCCCCCGATCATTTATTGCATATAGCCGCCATCTTGGATGTTTCAACTTTTTACCTTTTCTCACCAAGGACCTATTTTTTCTTAAATTTTTGAAGTCTATAAGTAAATAGTATACAATAATCTTTCATATAAAACATGTTAATTGCTTGGCTTCGACTTAGTTACCTCTTTCTGACCATTTACACCTCACGGCCGCCATCTTGGATTTTCAGCCAAATTTCCATAATTTCACTTAATTTTTGGCATTTTGAAACCAAGAATCATTTTTTTTCTTCAATTTTCGAAGTTTCTAAATAAAGCTTACACAATTATCTTTCATATAAGACACGTTAATTGCTTGGCTTCGACTTAGTTCTCTTTTTATGACCCTAATGGAATAAATGATAGAGATGTCTATGTAAAGCAATACCTGTGATAGCGCACAGTTAGCTCAACGGTAGGGCATCGGATTATTAAACCGGAGGTCGTGGGTTCGTATCATACCACGGCTTGTCATTGTATTTTAATCGTTTATTAATGCATTTATTTATAGAAGTTGTCGAGATTGTTTATCGTTTCGTATACTTATTCATTATTGTTGCATTTTAATTATAGGTTCTTTGTTTTGGAATGTGAAATTATTTACGATATCACTTTATTTTAAATTTGACTGTTTTGTATGCGTGGTATAGTACCACTGTATCTGTCCTATGCAACAGGCCAATACAATAGAAACTCGTCGTGCTATATAATGTGTGTTTTATCGATTGAACTAAGTATAGTTAGGTCGTGTGCCTTGAGTTGGGACCCCTTTGTGTGACATTATGCTAAAAATGGAAAAATCACATGGATTTTGCTTAAAACATTTTGAGCATTAAAACTATACATAGAAGTACAGGGTGACCCCAAAAAATGTTAGCATTCCGGGCACATAAGATATCTTAAAAGGACAGGAACACACGGGTCTAATCTTGATGTATTATGAAAGCTGAGTAAATAAGCTTTCATTTGCATTTTATTGCGTTCCAATTGGTTATTTATAACGGGAGATATGCTTCAGCAAACATGAGGAAGCAAAATCGGCTTGGTCCAATTTGCATTAATTACAACTGATTACGAACTTGTAAGAATGCCAAAAACATTATTGTGCAGTAATTCAAAAGTAACAATACCATTGCAACATTTAATCATAAGTTAGAATGTATCGATTATTAAATATAATTGAATCTTTTCATTCATTTATCCAACGGTACAAGCGATACTAGTTTGATTTCAGTGCAATATTAGTTAATTTATTTAATTGGATGGACCATTTCAACAAAGAACATGAAATGTTTCAATTTCAATTTTAAAGACTGCTTTACTGACAGCTACCCATTGCACATGGAAAAAGAGTTTAGAACTTGAACTTATGACAAAATACCTATATAATTTATGTGGAATATATTTATTTATGTCTTTTAAGCTTGAAAAGAATCGAAAGAATGCGTTGAAAAGAACAAAGAAGAGATTAACTGATGTGTGTGTGTGTGACTTATCTTGCTTCGTGCATTTTAAAAGCTTTACTTTCATACTGAGAGGATTGGACCAAGCCGATTTTATTTTGCTTCCTCATGTTTGCTGAGCATATCTCCCGTTCTAAATAACCAATTGGAACGCAATAAAATGCAAATGAAAGCTTATTTACTCAGCTTTCATTATACATCAAGATTAGACCTGTGTGTTCCTGTCCTTTTAAGATATCTTATGTGCCCGGAGTGTTAACATTTTTTTGGGTCACCCTGTATATAAGGAAAGTATGCATTTCCTGAAAGCATACCAATTTCCAAATCTCACAATGTCAATATCAAAGTCATTATACAGGGTGGGTA